>JAGGCT020002506.1:0-5000 GCA_017654935.2 Phymorhynchus buccinoides | reverse complement strand
GGGGAAGTTATCACGTGTTCTCTAACAACCACACATGGTCTAACAGGCCCTTAGGCTAATCTATGCTAATCACCAAATTGTCGGGGCCAAAGGTCTTTGTCCGGGTCCCGTGATTTCAAACCACGTGGGCTTCATTCTTGCAAATAATGTACAATAGGGATTATGCTTTTTTATATTTCTGCAGTATTTTTTTTTTTAAACAAATTATTAGTTGTCACAATATGTTCAATAATACGTCAATGGACTATCTAAAGATATTTCGTTTTGCTCCAAGCCATCGTTATTCCCATGCTGCTGACATAGTCTTCATGTGTGTAATTGGACATACTCTTCACGTGTGTAATTGGACATACTCTTCACGTGTGTAATTGGACATACTCTTCACGTGTGTAATTGGACATACTCTGCATGTGTGTAATTGAACATACTCTGCATGTGTGTAATTGAACATACTCTGCACAATTGGACATACTCTTCACGTGTGTAATTGGACATACTCTTCACGTGTGTAATTGGACATACTCTTCACGTGTGTAATTGGACATACTCTGCATGTGTGTAATTGGACATACTCTTCACGTGTGTAATTGGACATACTCTTCACGTGTGTAATTGGACATACTCTTCACGTGTGTAATTGGACATACTCTGCACGTGTGTAATTGGACATACTCTGCACGTGTGTAATTGGACATACTCTGCACGTGTGTAATTGGACATACTCTGCACGTGTGTAATTGGACATACTCTGCATGTGTGTAATTGGACATACTCTGCACGTGTGTAATTGGACATACTCTGCACGTGTGTAATTGGACATACTCTTCACGTGTGTAATTGGACATACTCTGCACGTGTGTAATTGAACATACTCTGCACGTGTGTAATTGGACATACTCTGCACGTGTGTAATTGGACATACTCTGCATGTGTGTAATTGGACATACTCTGCATGTGTGTAATTGGACATACTCTGCACGTGTGTAATTGGACATACTCTGCACGTGTGTAATTGGACATACTCTGCACGTGTGTAATTGGACATACTCTGCACGTGTGTAATTGGACATACTCTGCACGTGTGTAATTGGACATACTCTGCACGTGTGTAATTGGACATACTCTGCACGTGTGTAATTGGACATACTCTGCATACTCTTCAGTGTGTAATTGGACATACTCTGCACGTGTGTAATTGGACATACTCTGCACGTGTGTAATTGGACATACTCTGCACGTGTGTAATTGGACATACTCTGCACGTGTGTAATTGGACATACTCTGCACGTGTGTAATTGGACATACTCTGCACGTGTGTAATTGGACATACTCTGCACGTGTGTAATTGGACATACTCTGCACGTGTGTAATTGGACATACTCTGCACGTGTGTAATTGGACATACTCTGCACGTGTGTAATTGGACATACTCTGCACGTGTGTAATTGGACATACTCTGCACGTGTGTAATTGGACATACTCTGCACGTGTGTAATTGGACATACTCTGCATGTGTGTAATTGGACATACTCTGCATGTGTGTAATTGGACATACTCTGCACGTGTGTAATTGGACATACTCTGCACGTGTGTAATTGGACATACTCTGCATGTGTGTAATTGGACATACTCTGCATGTGTGTAATTGGACATACTCTGCATGTGTGTAATTGGACATACTCTGCACGTGTGTAATTGGACATACTCTGCATGTGTGTAATTGGACATACTCTGCACGTGTGTAATTGGACATACTCTGCACGTGTGTAATTGGACATACTCTGCACGTGTGTAATTGGACATACTCTGCACGTGTGTAATTGGACATACTCTGCACGTGTGTAATTGGACATACTCTGCACGTGTGTAATTGGACATACTCTGCACGTGTGTAATTGGACATACTCTGCACGTGTGTAATTGGACATACTCTGCACGTGTGTAATTGGACATACTCTTCACGTGTGTAATTGGACATACTCTGCACGTGTGTAATTGGACATACTCTGCACGTGTGTAATTGGACATACTCTGCACGTGTGTAATTGGACATACTCTTCACGTGTGTAATTGGACATACTCTGCACGTGTGTAATTGGACATACTCTGCACGTGTGTAATTGGACATACTCTGCACGTGTGTAATTGGACATACTCTGCACGTGTGTAATTGGACATACTCTGCACGTGTGTAATTGGACATACTCTGCACGTGTGTAATTGGACATACTCTGCACGTGTGTAATTGGACATACTCTGCACGTGTGTAATTGGACATACTCTGCACGTGTGTAATTGGACATACTCTGCACGTGTGTAATTGGACATACTCTGCACGTGTGTAATTGGACATACTCTGCACGTGTGTAATTGGACATACTCTGCACGTGTGTAATTGGACATACTCTGCACGTGTGTAATTGGACATACTCTGCACGTGTGTAATTGGACATACTCTGCACGTGTGTAATTGGACATACTCTCTCACGTGTGTAATTGGACATACTCTGCACGTGTGTAATTGGACATACTCTGCACGTGTGTAATTGGACATACTCTGCACGTGTGTAATTGGACATACTCTGCACGTGTGTAATTGGACATACTCTTCACGTGTGTAATTGGACATACTCTGCACGTGTGTAATTGGACATACTCTGCACGTGTGTAATTGGACATACTCTTCACGTGTGTAATTGGACATACTCTGCACGTGTGTAATTGGACATACTCTTCACGTGTGTAATTGGACATACTCTGCACGTGTGTAATTGGACATACTCTGCACGTGTGTAATTGAACATACTCTGCACGTGTGTAATTGGACATACTCTGCACGTGTGTAATTGGACATACTCTGCACGTGTGTAATTGAACATACTCTGCACGTGTGTAATTGGACATACTCTGCACGTGTGTAATTGAACATACTCTGCACGTGTGTAATTGGACATACTCTGCACGTGTGTAATTGGACATACTCTGCACGTGTGTAATTGAACATACTCTGCACGTGTGTAATTGGACATACTCTGCACGTGTGTAATTGGACATACTCTGCACGTGTGTAATTGGACATACTCTGCACGTGTGTAATTGGACATACTCTTCACGTGTGTAATTGGACATACTCTGCACGTGTGTAATTGGACATACTCTTCACGTGTGTAATTGGACATACTCTGCACGTGTGTAATTGGACATACTCTGCACGTGTGTAATTGGACATACTCTGCACGTGTGTAATTGGACATACTCTGCACGTGTGTAATTGGACATACTCTGCACGTGTGTAATTGGACATACTCTGCATGTGTAATTGGACATACATACTCTGCACGTGTGTAATTGGACATACTCTGCACGTGTGTAATTGGACATACTCTGCACGTGTGTAATTGGACATACTCTGCACGTGTGTAATTGGACATACTCTGCACGTGTGTAATTGGACATACTCTGCACGTGTGTAATTGGACATACTCTGCACGTGTGTAATTGGACATACTCTGCACGTGTGTAATTGGACATACTCTGCATGTGTGTAATTGGACATACTCTGCACGTGTGTAATTGGACATACTCTGCACGTGTGTAATTGGACATACTCTGCACGTGTGTAATTGGACATACTCTGCACGTGTGTAATTGGACATACTCTGCACGTGTGTAATTGAACATACTCTGCATGTGTGTAATTGGACATACTCTGCATACGTGTGTAATTGGACATACTCTGCACGTGTGTAATTGGACATACTCTGCACGTGTGTAATTGAACATACTCTGCACGTGTGTAATTGGACATACTCTGCACGTGTGTAATTGGACATACTCTGCACGTGTGTAATTGAACATACTCTGCACGTGTGTAATTGGACATACTCTGCACGTGTGTAATTGGACATACTCTGTGTGTAATTGGACATACTCTTCACGTGTAATTGGACATACTCTGCACGTGTGTAATTGGACATACTCTGCACGTGTGTAATTGGACATACTCTGCACGTGTGTAATTGGACATACTCTGCACGTGTGTAATTGGACATACTCTTCACGTGTGTAATTGGACATACTCTGCACGTGTGTAATTGGACATACTCTGCACGTGTGTAATTGGACATACTCTGCACGTGTGTAATTGGACATACTCTGCACGTGTGTAATTGGACATACTCTGCACGTGTGTAATTGGACATACTCTGCACGTGTGTAATTGGACATACTCTGCACGTGTGTAATTGGACATACTCTGCACGTGTGTAATTGGACATACTCTGCACGTGTGTAATTGGACATACTCTGCACGTGTGTAATTGGACATACTCTGCACGTGTGTAATTGGACATACTCTGCACGTGTGTAATTGGACATACTCTGCACGTGTGTAATTGGACATACTCTTCACGTGTGTAATTGGACATACTCTGCACGTGTGTAATTGGACATACTCTGCACGTGTGTAATTGGACATACTCTGCACGTGTGTAATTGGACATACTCTGCACGTGTGTAATTGGACATACTCTGCACGTGTGTAATTGGACATACTCTGCACGTGTGTAATTGGACATACTCTGCACGTGTGTAATTGGACATACTCTGCACGTGTGTAATTGAACATACTCTGCACGTGTGTAATTGGACATACTCTGCATGTGTGTAATTGGACATACTCTGCACGTGTGTAATTGGACATACTCTGCATGTGTGTAATTGGACATACTCTGCATGTGTGTAATTGGACATACTCTTCATGTGTGTAATTGGACATACTCTGCATGTGTGTAATTGGACATACTCTGCATGTGTGTAATTGGACATACTCTTCATGTGTGTAATTGGACATACTCTGCATGTGTGTAATTGGACATACTCTGCATGTGTGTAATTGGACATACTCTGCACGTGTGTAATTGGACATACTCTACATGTGTGTAATTGGACATACTCTGCATGTGTGTAATTGGACATACTCTGCATGTGTGTAATTGGAC
>JAGGCT020002505.1:22500-25000 GCA_017654935.2 Phymorhynchus buccinoides | reverse complement strand
GTAGAACAGAAGAAAGCCATGACTTTTTCGGAGGACTGCCCTCGACCTCCTACTGGCATGACACAAGTCAACAAACACATGATCGCCGCTACGGTGGTAGAACAGAACCAAGTATGGTTAGGGAACTGTCCTCGACCTCCTACTGGCATGACACAAGTCAACAAATACATGATCTCCGCTACGGTACAACAGAACCAGGTATCTGTGGGGGACTGCCCTCACCCTCCTACTGGCATGACGCAAGTCAACAAATACATGATCTCCGCTACGGTAGAACAGAAGAAAGCCCTAAGTTTGGGGGGGGGGGTGCCCTGGACCCCCTACCGACCTGGAATAAAACAAAGACATGAGTCCCACTGGAAAAGCCCTAAAGCCTTTGAAAAACAAAAGGCAGACTGGGAAAAACAAAAACAAAAAAATATATGGGAGTAAAGCAAGCGCTTATAAGATACAAATCCTTTGTGGGGGAGGGGCGGGGAGGAGGGGAAGTGGTGTAGAATAGTGGATACTGGTTTCTTTCCACTTGACACAGCTGGTCGACAGTTTGGGTCCACTCTTTACGTCATGGCCTGATGACAGGAATGATACCTGATGATAAGCAGATCTAAATATGCATGGCAACCCCCGCCCCCCTTTTGTTTTTAACAGTAAGTAGATATGTGAGGTTAGTTACTTCCCTTGGATTTGACATTAATTATTAATGGTTGGGACAACCCCCGAAAATGGAGTTGTTTTTGCATGCACTGTGGTCACATTGGGAAGATAACATAAATCTTGAAGTAATTGAGTTCTTAGGTTATATTTTACCTTCACCTTCAATATCGGTGCAGAGCTTGCCTTCATTCAGTTTTGATAAATTTGTTAATCTGACACGATTTTGCTTGTTAATGCCAACTTCATTCAGAAAATAGTCTGCTTTCTGAAAATTCAGAAGAAAATCAGAAATTCTGGAAAAGTTTGCTTCAATGTTCTATACATAAAAATTAATGTAAAAGTTTACAAGACTCTTTCTTTTACAGGCAATTTCGAACTATTCTAGGCCTAGTGTTCGGTTTGACTGACGTCAACTACAAGGAATGTGACCTATTCTGCACATGGGCAGTATAGCACGGAACAAAGAAAACTTTAGTTGGTCAAAAGTGAAAGCAGTCGATAATTCACTTTGGATTTTTTATCATGTAACAGCAACTAGGTAAGAATATTCTTTGTTTCAAAACTCTACTGTGGCTTTTAACAAACATTCTTTTAGTGTATTTCTATTTCATGTGTTTTTTTGGTAAACGAATCAAGTTCCCTTCTATCAAGTCTTGAGTTTGTCCATTTGAAGTCGGAAAATGTTGTCACAAGCTTTTCTCTTTCACCCTCTGCATGGAAAACAGACTTAGTCTATGATTCAACAGAACAGCAGCTCCTTTTACGAACGACTGATGCAAAACGCATTTTTATGACATATACCTATTTATCTTTTATTGCTTACCATAAGCTTCGATTTTGAGAACAATTTTGGTCGATTTAAAGTTCGTCTTATGTAATAGTGTTTCTGAGTGTCATCGAATGTCACACTTATGAATTTGCGACACTGTTGATGTCTCATCTTTGAGCAAAACTTTGACATGCAGCAGCACACAGGATAGGGCATTGGGAAGCTGTCATGTTGGGCCTTCAGGAACTGCTCCTTGGACCAAGGGTGCTCAGTACGACTAATACGTTCATCCATGGCTCTGCCATTCTGCTGTCCAGAAATGTGCTCCAGGTTTGGTGTTGATCAGGGAAAGATTGGTAAAGCGGGGCGCCCATGAGCAGTTTTGATCCTTTCACCATTACACTTTTTCAATGATGTGAGACTGTCCCGATGATAGTTGCATACTGACGTAGCCTTTCACCTCTAAAGGCTGACACAGGTCTGTACATCTTGCAACCAGGTGGCATTAGTGCACCATGTGACCTCTTAAAGTCATGCACTGGCATGAATGACATCTCAGCTCCGGTGTCGATACACTAGGTCCTGTATGTCCTGGCCAACCTGTAGTCTGATGTTCCATCCTTTGGAACAATGTACCATATTCCTCTGCTTGATGGCTTCAATGAAGTTGTCTTCACGAATCAGGCTCTGAAGAATTGTCACGCTCACTGTAGCGCACACCTCGTACTGCTAGCTTCTGATGGCACACGGAAGCAAAATGTCCTTATCTTCTCACAGTAGCTGCACTGCACTGTTACCGCCTGACAGTTTCTCCTTCCTGGCATGTGTTTCTTGCAGCAGTAATCACAGGATGACCAGGCTCTGATCCAAATTTGATGACATCATTTTCTTACCATACTTTGTGAAAAAATAGCTTCGATTGTCGTCAACTCAGTCTCTGGTCTGGATTTCTCTGAGAGAATATCGATCATGTTTTGCAAGGTGAGGTTTGGCTATTTGTCTACAGTCATCTTCGTAATTGAACTTTAGTTTGTCAACGTGTTTGGAGTGTCATGTTTGCAGTCAAACAGTGAAAAT
>JAGGCT020002505.1:0-17500 GCA_017654935.2 Phymorhynchus buccinoides | reverse complement strand
TCCCCACCCCGTTCCCCAACCAAGCCCCTCCCCCCCCCCTCACCCCCGCCTCACTGCCCCCCACAGTTCGCCTTTCAACAAGAACAAGGCTCTCAAGTACAATCACAAGAAACCTACGTAACAAGGCAACAAAAGCAAAACAACAAGCCGCGCAACAAAACACCCAAACACGCATTAATGACCTCATAACCGAAAAAATCAACAAACAGACAGCAACAATGATGGACAAACTCACCACACATATGGATAAATTATTTAAATTACACACAAATCTGACTACCACCACTCCACCCCCCAAGTCTCCAGCACCCCTCCCTCCCCCCCCCCCCCCCCCCCCCCCCCCCTCCCCCCCAGTGTCCTCTCCTTCCCACCCCCTCCACCCAACAAAACAACGGGAAATCCCCTGCAGAGGTCTTCATGACTGAAGTCCTCAAGCATTTTGCCAGGGCCAGAGTCACTAATAAACCAAAAATTCTGTTGGAGGGACTAGCTTCCCTCCTGCCCCCCACCTGTGACCCCTCAACTATTCAAATGGGTCCAGGAAGCAGCCTCATGAGACTGGCCGAGCTAGCCTGCGGAAGTCCGGGGTCTAGCAGCCAGGAGGGCAAGGGTAGGATGTCGTCACAGTCCTCCCGGAAGGCCCAACAACAAAAACTATAACCCCACCATTCTATTAATAGTATCATTATAGTAGTAACCTCCCTTTTTAAGCACTAAAATCGCAGCACCAAATTTTAGTATCTTGCAGTGGAACTGTCGTTCCATTGCAAGAACCATTGACCATTTAATACACTTTTTAGAAACTAATAAGACCAAATATCAAATTTTATGTTTACAGTCCCTAAGTACAAAATTTTCCGAACTTCCCAAAATTTTCGGCTACCAATATCCCCCTAATGTCAGTAACGAAAATGGTAGGGTGTATACCGCAACTTATATAAGTCAACACATTAAATACCTTTCAATTACATCACCAATAGTCACCGACAACAATACAATTTATTCTAACACTATTCAACTGACCGTCAATGGCACCACAACAAATCTAGTCAACCTCTATTTTCCAAAAGGCTACAACGCCAATGCCACTCGTGACTGGCTAGCTTCACTCTCTAATTCTGTCTCCTGGGTAGTGGTGGGGGACTTTAACGCCCACCACCCTGCCTGGGAGGCCTTTAACTCTGGCCCCGATTCTGGAGGTACCAAACTTTTCCACGATATTATTAATTCCGATCTTGTACTTGTTATTTAGTATGTGTGTTTGTATGGAACACAAGCACAATGTTTGCATGTAACATGCATGTGTATGTTTTATGTGTGCCCACAGAACTGCCAGTTCACAATGCAGCAGTATTCCTGTGCCCGACTGTATGGGAGTAACGACGTCACCACATGGTTTGATATCAACTACTCCATGGTCCTCTGCTTCAATGAGCTGGGCTGTGGTGAAGCAGCTCTCCGCAAGTTTTCTGCCATTACAGCCATTCCTGGATTGGCCCACAACACCTACAGGCGGCTGTCAAAGAAGGTGGGCAGCGCACACAGAGAAGTCACGGCCAACGTTCTGAGTGCAGCAGTGCGTGCTGTCAATGATGCCTACATGCGTGATCATGACAGTGATGCGGATGATGGTGATTCAGTTGGGGGTGATGCGGATGATGGTGATTCAGTTGGGGGTGACGCAGATGATGGTGATTCAGTTGGGGGTGACGCAGATGATGGTGATTCAGTTGAGGGTGACGCAGATGATGGTGATTCAGTTGGGGGTGACGCAGATGATGGTGATTCAGTTGGGGATGACGCAGGTGATGGTGATTTGATTGGGGGTGACACAGATGAGGGCAGTTCAGAAAGCAGTGACAATGAAACGCACTCAGGAAACAGCAACAGTTCTAGTAGTACTGAGAGTGACAGTGATGGAGATGAAGACGATCATGGTGGAGTTGTGGACGTTAGTTTCATTCGATGGAACTTGGCACAAGCGAGGGTTCACATCTAACTATGGTGTGGGCATCATTATTGATGTGATGACAGGTTTGGTCCTTGACTTTGAGGTGCTTTCAAAGTATTGTCACACGTGTGCCTTGAACTCCAAAAGAGACATGACAGAAGTGGAAAGAGCGGCGTGGAGGAGAGAACATGCTCCTTTCTGTGATAAGAATTATGATGGCTCTTCAAAAGGAATGGAGAAGGAGGCAGCTGTGAGGATGTGGAGACGCTCCGTACAGAAAAATGGCATGCGCTACACAAAGATGCTGTCTGATGGAGATTCTGTTGCCTTCAAAGCTGTGTGTGCAGAAAGCCTCTATCAAGTGGAGAAACTTGAATGCGTCAACCACTGCAAGAAGCGAATGGGCACAGCGTTGCGCAAGAAAGCAAAGGAAGCAAAGCTGGGTGGACGTCGCCGTGGAGCTCTGACAGCAGGTGCCTGCAATATTTTGCAGTCATACTATCGAAATGCAATCATGAAGAACCTCGGAGACCCAGCCAAAATGAGGGAGGCCATTCTGGCTTTATTTCTACATTGCATTTCAACAGATGACAACACGCAGCACCACAACTGTCCTCAGGGCCCCACAACTCATGGTGCTTCTACAACAAGGCCATCGCCAGCGGTCAGCAGCCACCATCCCACAAAGATAATGTAGGCACACCACTTTCAGAAGATGTGGCCAGAGCCATCAAGCCAATCTATGAAAGAATGTCTGAAATCTCCCTGCTGAACAGAATCGAGCATGGACGCACGCAGAATGCAAATGAATGTGTAAATGGTCAGATCTGGTCAAAATGCCCCAAAACTGTCCATGTCGGTGCCGGCCGGATCAACGCTGCAGTGGCTTCTGCTGTATCCCACTTCAATCAGGGCTGCTCTCATCTGACACAAGTCATGAAGAAGCTTGGTGCAACTCCACCCACTGATCTTCAGAAGTACCAGGCAACACAGGACTTCAGGAGGTGTTCCCAGGCTGATGAGGACTGTGCACCAGCAACAAAACGTGCTCGCAAACAACAGAAAAATGAAAAAAAAACCATCACCAGAACGCAGGAGAAGAAGGAAGGACAGACATATGGCCCAGGAATGCTGCAGCTGTGACAATTCTTCTTCTTCTGCATTCCCAGGTCATATGGCCATAATGGGTATTTGTATGTATGTTTGTCCGAGTTTCAGTATTCATTGGTCTCCCCGCTGCGTACAGCCGACACATTCCGATTCTGAAGGATCTCAAAGGAACAAATATTTGGAAGATTTCTTTGGAAAAAAGCCAGGAAAATGGGCCAGAAAGATAGTAGATGACAGAAAGTAAATGGAAAAGACAGAGTCAAAGTGAGTGACATATTAGAGGAAGTTACAAGCACCGAACTTCCAGAAGGTGAAGGAACTATTTTTTTTATGAAAGACCCCCTGGTATCTCCATGGGGAACGGCTGTCGTACAGTTTGTGCTTATGTTTGATCACATTTTCTCTGTAGATGAAAGATCTGTTGAACATTTATTCATGTTGTTAATCTTTTTGTTTGATTTTCTCAAAATGGCATATTTTGGCTTACTGACATTTTTATAAGACAAATATCTCATGAATGGACAAAGCTAGAAACATAAAATTTGACATGCTTATGCAGCAAACACTACTGATTATGATGACGCATGGCTTTTCAGGTAAACTAAGTATTTTTTCTGTAAACAACTTTTTGGTACTAATAACATGATTTTTTCCCCCGAAAATAAAGCGTTTCATATGAAATACCCCAGGATTTATTTTTTTTTCAGGAATAATTCAAAACCCATGTGTCATCATTTACAGAAAGCAATTTTAAACTAAAAGAAAACAACAGAAAGTGTCTAGGAAATGTGGTGTGGTTTCAGCATAATTTTGAAATATTTGTAAATTTTTGCTAAAAAATGGCCATCAAAATCAATATTTAGAAAAAAAATAATTCTGTATGATATTGTGTTTTCTAAGAGATTTTGATTATTAAGTACTAGTGCTTATGCTTGATCACATTTTCTGTGTAGACGAAAGATCTGTTAAACATTTATTCATGTTGGTAATCTTTTTGTTTGATTTTCTGAAAATGGCATATTTTGGCTCACTGACATTTTTATAAGATAAATATCTCATGAATGGACAAAGCTAGAAACATAAAATTTGACATGCTTATTCAGCAAACACTACTGTTTCAAAACCCATGCGTCATCATTTACAGAAAGCAATTTTAAACTAAAAAAAACTAACAGAAAGTGTCTAGGATATGTGGTGTGGTTTCAGCATAATTTTGAAATATGTGTACGTTTTTGCTCAAAAATGGCCATCAATGGCCATCAAAATCAACATTTTGAAAAAGAAAAAAAATTCTGTGTGTTTTTGTGTTTTTTCTAAGAGATTTTGATAATTAAGTACTGATTTTATTAATGTAAACCCCAAACACTATTTTTTTCTTCTTTGCGTGTAGCCATGTGACCTTAACTAATCATAAAATCGGCTGTGCTTTCAGTATACCGAGCCTTAAAATTTCTAAATCATTTCAACTAAACCCGAATATTTCCATCTTTTCAGCCGAGCTTTGGGCTATACTGGAAGCACTAGCATTCATAAATAATCTTCCGCTTTCACCTTACCAAATCGTTATCTTTTCAGACTCTTTATCCTCAATTAAAGCCCTACAAGGCAACAACTATAATCGCGCCGAAATCAAATATGAAATCAGAAATATAATAAGCTATCCACAAAAAGTTAAGGATCACTTGCAAACTAATTCATAACTTTCCAAATAAGAAAGCCAATGCGTTGAATTTTGGCCAACATTTAATGCAATGCTTTAGTGATAACGATGCACAATTGCCTTCAATTTCGAGCAATCGTTTGGTCTGTACATTTGATCAAAGTGGATACGTATCGAAATTTGATTTCCCAAAGTCATTGAAATCACAAGACAGGGCATTCTGATGCTCCCAAAAGTTCAGTAATGCGTGTATCCGCCATGGCTGTTCTGGCACTCGACGCAGCGAGTCCTCATGGAGTTGACCAGGGTGGTGAAGATCCTCTGTGGAAGCGCCTGCCACTCAGCCTGCAGCATCGGGTAGAGGTGCTGGGCATCCCTGGGAGGGGGGTGGTTGCTCCTCACTTTGCGATCCAGCTCATCCCAGAGGTTCTCAATCGGGTTGAGATCGGGACTGCATGCTGGCCACTCCATTCTGTTGACTCCAGACTGCTGCAGGAAGTCGTTGACCACCCTTGCCCTGTGGGGGCGAGCGTTGTCATCCTGGTAGACAGCCGGCGGTCCCATCTGCTGCAGTGTAGGCACAGCCAGCGGTCGAAGGATCTCATCCCGGTATCGGAGGCCAGTCAGGTTACCCTGTACATGATACAAGGGTGTTCTGTGGTGAAGGCTGAAGGCCCCCCAGACCATTACAGAACCTCCACCAAAGGCCACCTTTTCTTGGACAGTGGCGTCAATAAAGCGTTCCCCTGGGCGCCTCCAGACCCTCAGTCGGCCGTCGTTGTGGTTCAGGGTGAAGCGTGATTCATCACTGAACAGGACCTGGGACCATTGCTGACGTGTCCACCTCACGTGACGTCTGCAGAAGGCGCGGCGTGCTGCCCTATGGGCTGGAGTTAAGCGTGGCCGTACAGCTGGGCGACGAGAACGGAGGTTAAACCCATGAAGGCGGTTCCGTATGGTCTGCTGGCTGATGTTGATGTTAGTAGCCACCCTCAGCTGCCTTCGAATGATGCTGGAAGAGGCTGTTCTTGTCTGCAGGGCTTGTCGTTCAATGAGACGATCTTCACGTGGAGTTGTCTTCTTCGGTCGACCAGATCTGCGTCTTTCATGGACCCTCCCAGTGGCTGTGAAGCGTTGAATCAGTCTGACAATGACCGAGATGGACACCTGAAGTCGCCTGGCCACTTCTCGCTTGGGAACACCATCTTGGAACCATGCAACAGCTCGTCCCCTATCCAACTCGCTCAATTTTCGTCGTGGAGGCATTGTCAAATCAGGCCTAATACTGGTGGTATGTCTTCTTATAAAGCCAAGCAAGAGACAGCATCTCACACATAAACAGCAGTGCTTGCACGTGCATAATGGTTTTTCCATCTGGCTTGTGCAATGTGTTCATGCAGAACGATCCAAAACAAGGTCCTTTTTCGCAAGTTTCCGCTTTTTCTTTTGCTGCCAAGCTCAGTAATAGAGAATCACGTGCAATGTTTCCACTAACACAACATCGCCCACTTACAGCTGAACAAGAATTCATAACAATTTGGCTTGACTGAGAAAAAAATAACAGGAGCGAACGGAGTTTATTGCGCACCTGTTTTCTCATAGTGATCCTTAACTTTTTGTGAGTAGTGTACATCAACTTAAAATAAGAGGTACCCAAGTATTATTAGTATGGATCCCTTCCCACTGTGGCCTGCTAGGGAACGATCTGGCTGACAGGGGCGCTAAGTCGGCCGCCTCGGGCCTTTTCGGAACCCCCACAAACATCAAACTTTCAGTGGGCGAAGCCAAAAGCCTGCTGAAAAAAGCAACTCACCAGGAGTGGGCAAAAGAATTGGACTCTAACGCCAAAGCCCACTCCTGGGACCCTAATATACACCAAGGGGGACTGTTCCTTCCCATCCCTCCCAAAACCCAATCCCTATTATTTCGAATCAGAACAAGGTCCAATTACTGCAAATATAAAAAACTGCCCTGTCACTGTAAAAACATCCTGGACCTTGATCATCTTTTTACCCCCTGTACCTATATTCAAAATCAACTTTCCACGTTTCTAGATAAACTAAAAGTACTAAAGATCCCCTTCACTCAAAAATCAATTCTATTCCGAGGCCCACATGAATGGTCCCCCTTGGTCTGGTTCGGAGAGGCCATAAGATCTGCCTCTTTCGGACACGAATTCTAAAAATCTAAAATTCTCAACTTAAGCCCATCAACATCTTTCACAGGAGAGGGAGGGGTCCTTCCGGACAGCGGTCCGCGCACCCGCCCACGTTCCATTTCCCCATCCCCCCCCCTCCCCTTCTTTTAACATACAGCACGCCTCGATCGTTAGTGCTGGCTCTTTTTGAGCACACATTTTTACTCCCTTCTCCCCTGTGGACGGGTGTGCGGCCCGAACTCCGGAAGCTCACCTTCGTAGCCGTCACGCCACAGCGTCGCGCCATGTCGCCTGGGGTCCCTCCGCATACGTGCAGGACCTCTGTACACGGCGCCTTTCCTCTGTTTGGGGCGGGGAGGAGGGGTCCCTCTCCCTCCCTCCCCCCGCCCCAATCATGAAAGAATCGTTAACCTCCCTCTCCACCCTATCCACTCTTTCTTAAGCCTGGGCTCCCATATAATAGTCAATTTATAAACAATCATAATTAACAATATAGTCACCTGTGGAAGAACGAGGGCGGGGGGGATTTTGTAGCCACCCCCCCTTGGGATCCTGCAGCTGACCACTTATAAAAACTCTAAAGATACAGAGAGAAAAATAGAGATTTTACGCCCTCTGAGCCAAAAGACTATTTGAGGCATTTTAATTTATAAAGATCCTAGAAAAAAGATGGATTTTAAGTTTTATAAGATGAAATTTGAGAGAAGAAGTTATTTATTTTATTTTATCAGAGTTTATAAAGAATTTTTTAATTTATTTTAATAGCGCAAGCTGAAGAATATAAAATTTAAGTTTGTGATAAAATATTTTAATTTTTAAAAGATATTTAGCTGTTTGCTTTTAAATCTGACAGATTGGAGGAGGTCTGATTAAAAAAACCCAGGGCTACAGTTAAAATTCATGCATTTTTAGGCTCAACTGAGCAATTGGATAAAAAACAATCCGTGTTTATGCTCGGCAAGAGCTTTTAATATTAAAATTCTTGTCAGGCAAAAGCCTGTTTTCAAGCTAGTATACAGTTTAAAAATAGATAAAAGTTATTCTTTCTAAAGATACATTTTCAACCCTTGCCCTATATACTTAACCAGATTATGCAGCCTTGCACGGCTAAACATGTTAGCATTTCATTGGTCCTGGCAAAAACCAATAGAGAAAAACTACTGCGTAATCAAGGCCTCAGCAGACAGCGTATATTCGCTCGTTACTACATCAAAATTTTCAACACTTTCTATTGGTCCTCCCGCTTAACGGAGAGGGTCCAAATCACACACACACCCCATATACACCACATTGGTTGCATGGTCACCGACTGCCGGCCGGGTCAAACTCCATTCTCCCCTCCATAAGACCTATCCTTTAAATACCTATACCTTTTATAAATCAAGTTTTAACAAATTTTAAATACTCATGACATAACCCTTACACGACCATGACCTATCCCAGACATTTCGTTTTAATATCACATTTACACAATTGTTAACACGGACACCCCCATCAAGCTAAGTCACGTTACGGCTGGGTGGTCTCCCTTACCCTGTTTTTGCGCTTCTGTCGCAAACATCAACTTACTTAACAGAATGAAAGATGAGTGAACGATATAAAATTAGGATAGTACTCCCCTGTTCTGGGAACCTTTTCTTACCTTTATTTTTTTGTCTTATTCTTTTGTTCGTCGAGTTGATCTCCCCCTTGTTGGGGTAGGCCTGCGTGAGGTGGTTGACGCAGGGATGGCCTGCGTATCGCCCCTCTCGTTCGTCCTGCCCCCTCATTGTGTGCAGAGACCCTCCGAACCCCCTCCCTCCACTCTTTTGTTGTTCCCAGAACAAATAGAAAACATAAATCGTTTAAATTTGAAATAATAATTCCATTCTTTTTACACCTTTTTTAATCCAACTATCCATCATGTAAAAATTTTCCCAACTCTACTCCTAAGGGAGTTCCCGAGGGAGAGAGTTCCCCCCCTTAGTTGGACTTTTAAATTTTTTATATAATAGGGCCTTTGCCCCGTGACCCAAACTTTTTGGGTTCACAAATTTTGTATAAATCCCTGTAAATACTATCTTTTAAAATAAATATAGGCCACGTTAGGCTTTTAATAATAAAACACATCTCTTCGGATTTTAAATTCGTAGCCCTGGATTTTTAATTAAAGAGGGTTGTTTCGGTACCCCCAGACAAATAACTTGATTTTATATAACATTTTACATCTAAAAGAATATTCTTATCACTTACCTTGAAATCTATTCATTTTAATTCGAACACTGGTTCACCATCTTCCCAAAATGAACATATTTTAGCTTGCCTAAGAGATCCCCCCCTTCCCTCACACTATATGTATTGTTCCGTCTTGTATATGTTTGTCAATGTGATGTTTTATCTATGATTTGACCATACCCTATTAATACACATGTCCCATATGTGCCTTCCCGGGTCGAGAGGACGTAAAACACCAAAAATTACTACTAGTAGACGGGGTGGTGACTCCTAGTCTCCCTCTCTCTTTTATAACTATAGACACTGTGTTCTCATTTGCTGGGCGATGCGTCATCCCTTACACCTGTATCAAGATGTGTCATTAAAATTGTATTCTGTTTTATAGTTCTAAGTGTTTTTACAGGGTGTTTGAAAAGACTAAATCAGTGTCTGTTAAACTAAAGTCTCTGTATGTTAAACTCTCTCCATTGAGTTGAGTATCATCGGAGATTGAGTTGAGTATCACCGACAAACATTTTATGACTGACAGATAGGTTAGGATTACCACTCAACTGCGCATTTTCGAAAATTACTGAATTGCGTTTCTCCATGTGTCTTCATCAATTGCGCCTGCTTTTCACAATTGATGAATCTTAGAAGTTAAACTTAAGATGACTATTAAATTCAAAATAGAAAAGCTGTTTAGATCATGTTTCCTGCATCTCTCAAAAGAATGCTAGCTTTTATCTTCTGAAGACAAAACTCAACGTATGCAAAACTTCTACTGTGTCTAGTTTTCTCATAAAATATTTCGATCATTTCAACAGGCTCAATTTATGGCTACACCGGGCGCAATTGGCACAAACGCATTTGAGAATAGGGGCAATTACAATAGGCGCAATTGAGCTGCAACGTCAAGATCTGCCCCTGGTACAGTAATCATAAGTGTGTCTTGAAAGGTTAGCACGGGTAGTAACATGCAAGTTATATTGAACTGCCCAAACAATTAGCTGGTCATCATAATATACATGGTACTACCAGTGTCCATTGTTTAAGACACGTTCCCAACCAGTTTTTAGCACTTCACCTAAACCGGTGTGTAAAGAAACTGAAACAAACTCTCACACACTTTGTCTCTCTCATCCACGCGCGTTCTTAACCAGAGTTTAACTTGGACTTTAACACACTAACACAACTTTCCGATTATCACCCCTTTATTCTTAAACTAAACAAGAACAACTTTGGTCCCTTTGTATGAGTAAAAAAATGTTCGTCTTGGGACAGGCACTGACAGGATAATTTTTACAAACACACCGTTCCTCGTGACACCAACTAAAAAAACTTATCTGTCTCCGCGAAGCACCGTCTTCTCCACCGAGGTCACAAACTTGGTTGCACCTCCTTCCCAAACGTTCTCCACCCAAACGTTTACAAGTCCGTTGGTGCCCTTGGCACCAACACTCAACCAGCGGCTCCCTCAGAAGCGCGAGGCTGGTCTCCCTTCCTCTCTCCGGCTCCACAGGTCGAAGGTCCACCCAACAGGAAGGGGTTACAGGGGGGACTGGGCCACACACCCTGCAAGGGAACTGAAAAGGCTGTCAATATTCTAGCCCTACTTGAATTAGCTTCGCGGACAGAATTTTCCGTGATTAGTTTCGGTGTGAGTGTGTTTAACCATGTACTGGCCTTTACAAAACTTAGAACTTTAGACAAACACACCAGCACCGAAACTGTAACTTTCTCTCAAAAAGAGTATACAATTTTTAAGACACCATAATGTCTTTGCAAATGTAAATTAAAAAAACCTACAATTTTGAAAACCCTGCAAAATTTAGAAACCCAATTTAAACTTTATGAATGAAATACAACTTTGAAATAAGTAAACTTCTTTAAATCCTAGCAATTTAGAAAACAACAACCCAAAATTTACTTTACCCGGACTTCCGAAAAACCCGGTTAAAAAAACGACTGATTAAAAGGGCGCAGCCTTCTAGCTCAACATCGCCAGACACAGTGCTGTGCACAACCAGACAGTGTCCTATTTGGCTGCTGGCTGTGTGAGCAGTCGAGCGAGTTACCCAATAAGTTTACGAAATTCACGTGCTACACGTGTTATAAAAAACAGCTCTACAAAACTTGGTTTTACCAAGGGTAAAGTATATCTCCGACAAGGAGTTACTTTTTAAATTTGGAACTTGCATTTTAGTTTTACAACATAATATATTTACCAAATTTTATACATTAATAAATTGACATATTATATCGTCAATTTCGGAATTATGCCTTTCCTGACACGGTGCAACCCAATTGCGCCTGAGCGAACTGCGCCTGTTGTGGTCATCATTGCGCCTGTTGTGGTCATCAATTGCGCCTGTTGTGGTCATCAATTGCGCCTGTTGTGGTCACTAATTGCGCCTGTTGTGGTCATCAATTGCGCCTGTTGTGGTCATCAGTTGCGCCTGTTGTGGTCATCAGTTGCGCCTGATGTCTTTTTAAGCGACTTAGCAGTATGGACCCGAGAGGACAATGTACATTTTAAAAGATAAACATCAGTTCCAAGTTATTCGATCAAAGACATGACCCCAAAATAAAATCATCATCCTCATCATATTTTGGGTCATGCATTTTCCTTCTCCTTTTTTTCCTGTACAGTGTATGTCTGACGATTATTGTGTATGACGACATCGGACCTCACGTGATCTCATTAGGCCTATGCAACATGGGCTATAGTGTGATCTCTGAATAACAAAAAATAAAAGTGTCTTTAACTCTCTTTATACCCCCCTCCCCCCCCCCCCCCCCCCCCCCCCTATTTCTACATGTCTATCTGCGTGCACGTCTGTCTCCTTATCAGCCGACTGTCTGTCTCTATATTGCGATCTGTGTTTCCCTCTCTGTCTGTCTGTCTTCCTCCTTGTTACCTGCCTGTCTTTCTCGTCTTCCCTCACCCCCACTCCCACCCCTCTCTCTCTCTCTCTCTCTCTCTCTCTCTCTCTCTCTCTCTCTCTCTCTCTCTCCCTCCCTCCCTCCCGAGCTCGCTTGCTGGCTCGAAACCACAAAACTGTTTCCTATTAGTCCGGGGTGCCAAAGCTGACACCTTGCAATGCATCATAAAGGTTTTTTTCTTTGCACTTTTCATCTCAGTTTTCATTGTTGATTTGAAATCCGATGGGGGCCGGGCTGAAAACTTTGGGCAATTTCAGTTATTGACAAAAATCCAAGATGGCCGACAGCAATATGAATAAATGCAGGCCAGAGACATCATTTGTTCAGTTTAAAGCTACAAACTGCATGGAAACTTTGCTGATAGCAATTTAATATCAATTGTAAAGTGCCATGTAAAATACTACCAGAAGATATTTGAAAACAAACCTATTGGTGTTGCCGAGTGGCAGACATTTCATCAGCCACTTTTGCCCTCCCGCTTCTCTCCATTGGATTTAGCATTCAACATATCATAGTGAAAAAAGAGGCAAGTTACTATGTTTAAGTATTGATATATTCAGTTATGATGTTGCATGGAAGCTGTTACTATAATTAGATCTATAATTAGGTATATAATTGGATCTGTCATGAATGTCTTGGAATGTCTATGGCACATCATTTATCTCTTAAGATAAAAGGGAAAGATGTTTTGGTGACACATTAGTTTAAACCCTTCCATTACTTAAAAATAAGATAAAAATGTATGACAGATAGACAACACTCACCATCTTCAATACCGACTGTACTGGAAATGCAAAGATACAAAATCAACATTTTTCAAGCTTAGGCACAGTGAGTTACTATACTAAATTCATCAAGATTTTGTACCCGGCCTGGTGTGTGTGTGTGTGTGTGTGTGTGTGCGTGCGTGCGTGCGTGCGTGCGTGCGTGCGTGCGTGTGTGTCTGTGTGTGTGTATCGATTATCTTAAAAAACTACTGTTTGGACTTTGATTAAAATTGGCAGAGGGGTAGACAGCTTGAAAAGGAAGCTTCCTTTCGTTAATCAACACCGTGCTGATCTTGACCTTGAAGTTTGACCTTGAAAACCGAAATATCCTTCTTTGGGATATGTAATTTCCCCCCAGCTTTATTTCGTGAACTAGTGAACAGAATCGCTTCAAATTTTGTGTGGTGGTGTACCATGGTGCAAGGAAGTTTGCATAAAAGTTCAGCTGTATCTCGTGAACTACTGAACAGAATCGCTTCAAATTTTGGGCTATGTATTTTATGCGTTCTGTAAGGGTGGAAAGTGGTGTGTTTATTGCGGGGGGGGGGGGGGGGGGGGGGGGGGGGGGTGGGGGGGAGAGGACATAACTCGGTGCAAGGAAGTTTGTATAAAAGTTCAGCTGTATCTCGTGAACTACTGAACAGAATCACTTCAAATTTTGGGCTATGTATTTTATGCGTTCTGTAAGGGTGGAAAGTGGTGTGTTTATTGGGGGGTGGGGGGGGAGAGGACATAACTCTGGCCGGGTTTACATTGTCACAATGCGTTGCTGCCGCCCGGCGATGCCCTTGTTTTACTTTGCAAGCATGTTGTACACACAAGACTCTTTCTATTGCACATATACTAAACTATGATGTTTCTTAGTAAGCTAGTGCAGCTAACAAGACAGAGAACTTCCTTTAGAAATGGTAGCTGAGGACTCAATCCAATTGCTGGGTGTCATGCTGTAGAAACACGCTCCCGCACACGCATTTCACTCAACAATCTCTCCGTGCACACTCGCAATCTTTCCCTTCAATCGGTGCAGAAATTAAACACGGGACAATAAGATTTCGCTTAGTTCCCCTCTTCTTACTAAAGAAGATTATTTATTACAACAAATAATAGGAACTGATATCAATTCTGTATAACGTAACTTTCACAATCAATATCAAATATGTACGAAATCTTTCTCTCAAACAAAAGAGAATATAATACTATTCACAATTAAGCCTCCCACTTAATTACGTAATATTTAAATACTATAAATGTCAATGGCCAATACTGTAATTCCGTTAACTACAATTATATCACTATGAGCTCAATAATAAATACCCTGACACGTACACACTTCTTGTGTTCCCTCCAAAGTTAATTCTTCTCCTGAAGAATATAACTGCCGTTCTCCTGAAGAATCTACTGCTCCGTCCCGCAGTTTCCACCGTTCCAGACTAATCGTTTCCTAGTCCTAGGTGATCCTTTGTAGGCTAACTCCTACATACAATATACATACTCTTCCCGAGTAATAGACGGTACAATACCCATCACCATGACAGGCCTTGTATGACTAGACAGTCAAACAAACACATCTCCGTAGACCTCATCTGTCCTCCCGACAGAGAGCACAGTGGCCAAACCGCCTATCAGTGGAAACCTCCACTCTCTCCACATTTCTTCAGCATACGCTGCTGGTACTGGCTCAGGGACATCTGTCCTGGGTGTCTCCAACACCTCCCAGCACCCCACTATACATTGGAGTCCACCAATGCTTTGGACCATTCCTCTCAATGGTTCCTAAGATACTGCCCTTTATTTATTGACAAAGCTTTACAAAGTCAACTACTGAACTCTGTTCAGAATCACTACCAACCCTTATCCAAATCCAATATCACACAAGTTAGAGGTTAAAAACGCTCACTTCAGCTAAGAGATTAGAAAAACTCACTACAGCTCAAGCTGGCAATGCAAGCCCAAAAATCCTCTATACACTTCACAAGAAGATAACAACCTCTCACACAGTGATCATAATACACTACTATATATACTATACACCAAAAGTTACGCATCCCCGCGCAATCCAAAAACATGATGAACACTATATGTTACCATTTTAGGTTCATTCATCATACCATACAATTGCAAATGAAACCATATAACCATAAAGTACGCCTGTTAGTCCCAAGACTAACAACATCACAAAATGTGTGTAATACTAAATCTGACACACATGGCACTGGGGCTCATTGAACTAATTCACTTGCCTACCACAACCAAGAGGGTCAGGATGTGGAGGATCTGGTTGACATGCAGCTTGCTAAAGCATAACTTGATGGTGGGCCACTGGGGAGTGAGCTTGGAAAGATGACATGTTGGTGGTAAAGGTTCTTTTGGCTGCATTTGTTCCTGAAGCTGTGTGTAATGGTAATGTTGAGGCAAATGAAAGGCTCCTCTCCATACAACCGGCCCAGGCTGACAAATTGAAGATGTGATTTGGCTAACCATACACTGAACAAACACCATTTATTTTCTGTCACATACAGTACACCAAGAAGTTAACAATGATATTCAGTTAGCTGCTGCTAATGTCACTAACATTGATGACAAGGAGGTGATGAACATGACTCAATGTTCAGTCAAATTGTTGAAAAGTCCATAGCTTTCCTTGCACAGAGGATGAACCAAAATGGCCAGAATGTCCTGCCATTAGATACGACGTCAATGTTGGCAGACACAGGCTTCGTTTATAAAACAGAAGGCCTTCTGCAGCAAAACTGTTTCTTTCAGAACTGACCCATTGTGCACCATGTCCAGTGACAGTCACTTCAGCATTCAGTGGAGGATGTGTGGTACAAAACCAATACTCTTTATTACACTGTTGTTGGCAATGACTTTGGAAGTTGTGTGTTGTGGGTGATATTGAAAATATAATTGCCTTATTTCTGCTGATATGTAGACATCAGGACTTCATGGTTCCCTTAACATAAGTCAATCACTACATGGTGAACATAATGTATAACTCACTTATTTCATTCTGTCAAGGTTGTTTTAGAGAGAGAGAGAGAGAGAGAGAGAGAGAGAGAGAGAGAGAGAGAGAGAGAGACAGAGACAGAGACAGAGACCGACAGAGAGAGACCGACAGCGAGACCGACAGAGAGAGACAGACAGACATACAGCAGTGATGCACCGAGGTTGGAAAAGTGATAGGACAGACTGTCCTGAAGCAAGAAATTCAATAGGTGAAAATGTCCTGGACCTTGGAGATCAATAGGACAATTTGACATTATGCTACTGTGACGTAAGTGTCCCGCGCGACCCGCTTTCTTTATTTCTTATCTACACCCCCCCTTCTCCCCTCCCCACCCCCCCACCCTCTCCTTTTCATTTCTCGACCAACCGCCACGTTAATTGCCATCCACCACCAAAGAGAACGCCGATTAAGGGAGTTGTCTGTTTGAAGTTCGATTTGTCTCCCCGGTCGGCACGTACCACCTACCCAGGTTATCTCCCTTCACCCCCCCCCCCCCCCCCTCTTATCTACCCTCCTCACCATGAGAAAGTGACAACCACGGTCAATTCCCTTTGAAGACGGTTTTGCCTTTCCTATCATGAGCAAGGTTAGGAATGTCCGGCATGTGATAATGCTGTAATCGGCGCGTGATTGTTCTGTACATTTTGAACATCATCTTGTGACGTGTGGACTGCTATAAACCAATAGCAGGCTTTCATTGTTTGAAAGTGAAGGCTATAATTGGAGTGGTGAGAAAAAGTTTTCACACAAGACGCTGAAACGTAGCTAGAGCAACACTCACAACCAGTCATCATAAGCCCACTAGTAAGTATTATTGATGGCAGGTGATTGAGATCTGGTTTGTTTGACCCTAGTTTTGATCTAGATCCTATGTTCAATGATGAATAAGGAGTAGATAGATATGTTATAGAAAAGAAGTGGTAAACATTCTATTCTATTTATGTGCACTGATTATTTGTGTGTGTGTGTGTTTTTGACTTTAACACTTTTGGTACCAGAACCGGAGTTTATGCCTACTAACCCTTTTGTCTATTTTTAGTAGGAAACCTATGGGCCGCAATCTTGCACTTTATGATACCATTCCTTTCCAGGTGTTGGATGGAGAGTGATGATGGATTGATCACCTTTTATGTTTTACTGATCTCAGTTTGTTAACTGAAATTCAGTTTATTTATTAACTAGTGCTATTGTACAAGGGAAGCCTTCTAGCCGGTTGGGATTCACTAATGCCCTGCCGACTGAAGCCCCTTGTCTCTAAGCCATAGAGATCTACATCCACCTTCTCCTGTGATTATCAGCAGGGCATCGTGGGCAGGAAGATTACCCCTGACTCACAAGCACCAAGACGGGAAAGACGCCCCGCACCCAGAATCCGTGAGGAGACCACGCCTGAACCGTGCCATCCCGCGAAGCCGTAACCGGAACGACTGGGAGCTACTCTCACCTGATGAGCCAGCCCAGCCACCCCAGCACTCGCCGATCATTACGGAGGAACTTGCCAAGAGCTAAGTTTATAAAACCGCGCCAATCACTGGAACTTTCCTACGGACACTGAAGATAATTAGTAACCCTTCCGGCATGGGGCGAACCTTATAGAAAGACAAAAGTCTTGTGAATCCTTTCGGATTTCATTGTTTTTTTATCCATATTTTGTTTTGGCGCCATTGAGCTGCTTTATTATTATTGTTGCATAATCTTATGCAGATTT
>JAGGCT020002504.1:12500-25000 GCA_017654935.2 Phymorhynchus buccinoides | reverse complement strand
GAAAAAACTTCTTCCAACGTCAGGATCAGCACAGTGGGTATGGTAATTCAACAGTTTGTTTTCAACATTTCTTATTAGTACTGGTACAAAATAACAACACAGGAAAAGAAACAAAGGATAAAATGTTTATTCTGTCAAGTTTTTATTTCTAAAATCGTAATATGCACCGATACATCATCAGTTAAAAATCGGTAAAATGAGACCTATTTTTACTAAGCGGACAGCGTAATGACACTAGTTTTGAGTTGCTGCGACTATCTTTCTGCCTTAACCGGTCCATTCTGCTGCCTTTTTTTCAAAAACTCTTTGAAAAACATTTCCTCCAGCCGAAGTCGGACTTGCTGGGCCTAACTATTTCTTAGTTAGGCACATAACGGCAGCATGACGCATCTGCGCTCATAATTGACAGGAAACTGTCTGAGCAATCAAAGAAGAAGAAGAAGAAGAAGAAGCAACATACTAACTACATAATATAATAATGGTAACAAGGTTAATGTATATCATGACATCATAATTGATCTTATGTGCAAAGCTTTATACAAACACACTGAGAGAGAGAGAGAGAGAGAGAGAGAGAGAGAGAGAGAGAGAGAGAGAGAGAGAGAGAGAGAGAGAGAGAGAGAGAGAGAGAGAGAGAGAGAGAGAGAGAGAGAGAGAGAGAGAGACTTCAGACTTCAGACTTCAGAAACTTTATTTCACAAGGAAAAGAATTTAGGCTGGTCCTAGTCTTCCATTCTGTCCTTGGTTCTGAGCATGCAATACATAACTAATACTATAAATGAACATTGAGACAGGAAAATCGCCCAGAAAAATTAAAAATAAATAAAAGTAATATAGCAGCGACATGGTAGGCAGAGCATCAAAATCAGCAATAAAAACAAACAGAATAGAAAACTAACCAACCAAATAAACAAATAAATAGATGAAAAACACCTCTTTCACTACAATTTACTTCTTCTACTACCATTACTACTACTAGTGTTAGACGGGTCAAAAAGCCCATGGTCGGGTAAGAAGCCCATGCCAATTATCCTAAGAAACAAAGCAAATCTCGGTCACATTTTGCCCATGAGACGAGTGTTAATGTTTAGCATTCGTCTCATGGGCAAACCCGACCGAAACCCGCCCCACTCCATGAGACAACCGGCACGGGCCTCCCACCCGCCCATGGGCCCTCTACCCTGTCTTCCCCTACTATTACTATTACTACCACCATCACCACCACTGCCACCACACCACCACTACTACTACTACTACTACTACTACTACTACTACTACTACTACTACTACTACTACTACTACTACTACTACTACTACTTCTACTACTACTACTACTACTACTATTACTACTACTACTACTGTTACTACTACTACTACTACTACTACTACTACCACTACTACTACTTACTACTATTACTATTGCCACTAATATACTGTTACTACCTCCACCACCACCACCAAACAAAAAATAAATTACTACCACCACAATACCACTACTACTACTACTAGGCGTAGTGCTACTACAGATGCTCCACAGTAATATAATCAATAACACGGTATGCAGAACATCATCCGCATCAGTAATAAGAACAAGCAAAACAGAAACCAACCGACCAAACAAAAGCTAGGTCTATAAATGAAGAGGGAGGGTGAGAGAGATTAATACATGTATTTTGTATGAACAGTCTCACTTATTTTTAATGTTTATATTCATTGATACTTGTCTTCATGTTGATTATTCTTGGCTTGTCTTTAATGTGTATGTTTATCTGTATGTTAGTGCTTAGGCCTTTGTTCAGCGCTTTGAGCACCCTGCAAAGGGAGTTAAGCGCTCTATAAATAACCATTATTATTATTATTATTATTATTATTATTTCAGTAGAAAGAGGGCACAAGGGTAAAGCGTAATAAATTCGCCCACCTCGCAATTTTGTCCAATTCGCTTGGTTACTCATTTTAAAACTGTATCTATTCTTAGGGATAATTAATGCACATAACTGTTGTAAACCCTAAATGGAATCCCAATGATAAAAGCAGTGTATTTATCAGCTTATTCAATATAATTAAGATTATGTGATCAGCAGCTTGCCAGGTTAAAGTGGACGAATTTGGAACAGTCTACTATAATTCCAGCCATTGGAATTCCAGCTAAGTCTAGGCAGAAAACTGGGTGCATTCCTTGCTGCAATGCGCCATTTCAACAAAGATGCTTTTATCGTTAAATATCGCTCTTTTGCTGTTAAAAGTGTGTTCGAAGCACGAGTTATGAAACAAATACTTGCAATAAATACCCCAGAAAGGAGAATTAGGGTCGTTTTAGACTAATGTACGCATAAGGACAAAAAAGCTGTGTAAGGTTCTAGCAGCTGTTTAACATTTATGTTCATGCAATACACGTCCGTTGATGAGGTACTGTAAACGTTTCTATTAATATTCACACAACGATTCATAAAGCTGATTAAATAAGTGCAAACGTCGTTCTACTGTGCTTTCAGCCTCTACACCTACCCCTACTTTTCCGCGATATATGTGAGCCACATCTTATCAAATGTTCTGCACTCCCTCCTCCATTTCTCGGTTGTTTCCACTTTTTCAGTCTTGCCTTTCTTACTGCAGATTGAGTACTTCATCCTCCATCGTTTGCTATATTTAACACTAATTTCCATCCATTTACATAATTAAACACATGCATTCAATAATAGTAGAAGATAAAGGCAAGACGGAAAGAACGCAATGAACCAGGACTGTGACAAATGCTCCGCGGCTGTTGTGTGTACTGCACTACCTAGGGGTGGGGGTGGGGGTGGGGGTGGGGGAGTCGTATTAGATAATGGCCTTTATCATGACTGCGATTAATTATTCAACAAAGATAATTAGCTGAAAAGGTTAATAAAATACAGCTTAATGTTTGGTCAGAAAGGCAAGTGTGAAAATGCGGGGAGAGCTGAGAAATGTAGGGGGGGGGGCACATCTTGACCAACGGTTTATAAATTCCGCAAGTCTGCCACCTTGAAAAAGAGAGGCCTCATGTTTCATGTCTGCCACGGTTTCTGAAGTGAATGGGCTTACCCGTTCTAACTTCTCTTCGGGTAGTGTTGTCTCTGTTTCCTCCAGAATTGTCGCTTCTGGTGGTGGTACTGTCGATTCCTGTACTGGCCTAAAAAAAAGCTGGCCCTGGCGCTGTCTGAATTGTCCCTGACGTCCAAACTTGGGTCTGTGGTCGTAGTAGCTGCTGGGCCCAGGCTGAGGTTTGTCTGGTTCCTTGTCATCATCCTTCACGTTGTCTCCAAACAGCTCACTTGTGACAGGCACGCTTTCACTGCAGAGGCCTTTCAGGTGTCTGGGAAGGTGGGGATGAAGGCAGAAACGGCGCCTCATGGACAGCTGATGACAGGCATAGCCCAGCATGGCCATGGCATCTGCATTCTGGACGCTGATGGTGTTTTTTACGTCCTTGTCTGTGAAGGAGCCTTTTTGGAAGGCTCTCAGGATCAGTGGTGTGCTGTTGGCCAGTGCGGCTGTTGCTTTAATGATGGCTCGCTGTGTTTTGGCCAGTTTCAGGTCATTGTGTTTCATGATCTTTGGGATGTATTTCTTCCAGATCGTGGTGTTGACCGACGGTACTTTTAGCTTTGGGCAGTTCTCTGGTCTCTGATATTTGTCGACTCGTTCTTCGAGTTTCTCATCAGTGAGACCTTTTTCAAACCTGTTGTTTATGATGTCTGCGATACATTGTGACACCTTTGGGGAAGTTTTCTCCGAATCCTCCAACTCTTTCTCCAGTTCAGCCAAGAGATTTCCGTCATCATCGTCGATGGACATGCAATCCTCTTCGTTCTTTGGCTCCTACCTCTGTTCAAACGACTCTTCTAAGTCTTCGTCGTCGTCGTCGTCTGTAAGTTCACCTGAAGAGCTCAAGTCTAGGGTCGCCTCTTTGAATCTTTTTTCACGTGTCTGCGGCATCCTCTCAGGGGATGAAGCGTGGCGCGCACGTTTCTTGCCTTTCCAGCTTGCGCTTGCCTGCTGTTCTCCTTGGCTTTGGTTCAAGTGTGCCCAAATATTTATGACGGCCTTTTCAATAGCTTCAAATCGAGTAGTGAGTTTTGTTATCTGTGCATCCATGGATGATGCTTGTTGTTGTTTTGTTGAGCCTTCACGCTCACTGTCACCCCCGCTGTCACTATGATGACTCACATTGTCTGCCATAGTACAAGAGGCACTCAAGCCCAACAGCCGTTCAAAGGCACTCAAGCCAATCACTTATTTATTCTGAATTGTACTGCTTAGACAAAGAAGGGGCAAAGGCTTGAAAATAGATGACGGTGGTTTTTTTTAGTCGTATTTGTCCACGCAAGGATTGATGATAGAATCAGAACAGTTTCAGGCACTCAGGCCAACGAAGCGCGCTTGTAGATGGGACTCAGCCCGCGCTGCTAGTGCTAGGCCTAGGATATGTCTGGCATTCCAGAGAGTAGGGGCACATCGTTCAACACAACAACATCAATTTATCGATTGTGGTACTCACCTGCTTGTTTCACAACACGCATACACACACACACACACACACATACACGAATCATTTAGTTGTCAGGTTTTTCTCAAATAAATTGTAATTAATATATGTTTTCCCTTAATTTTTTCTTGCGTTGAATAACTGGGTCTGTGTTGGCGGAAAGCTAGCATCCAATTGGCGCGTTAAGCAGGCACCAGTACTCACGTGACTCGTCCGTACGAGTCAATAGACGCAAGATAATCTTAAATAAATCGAATTATACTTGTGTGTGCAAGTGTCTGTGAACGAGACAGACAGACGGACAGACAGAGAAAGAGAGAATGTGTGCGTGTGCGTGGGCGTGTGTGTGGCTGCGCGAGCGCATGTGAATAATAAAGTTTTCATGTTATGGGTCCGTGCGTGTGCAGGCCTGTCAGAGAGAGAGACAGAGACAGAGAGCAGAAAAGAAACACACAAAGGTGTCAAATGCAATGATAATTTATTTTGTCTTAACAAGGGACACTATGCAAAAGTTGCGTGTTGTCCCCCCCCCACCCTGCATTTCTCGGTTAATTCTATTTTTCCGTTTTTGCCTTTCTTACCATACATAAAGCTGTATTTTAGGAACATTTTTTAGCTAATAACCTTTTTCGAATACTAACCCTATCCCTAACCCTAGCCCTAAACCTAACCCTACCCCCCACTATGTACTGCAGTACACCGCGATTTGTCACAGTTGTGGTTCGTTGCGTTTTTCCGTCTTATAGGGTGGGGGGTAGGGTTAGGTTTAGGGCTAGGGTTAGGGATAGGGTTAGTATTCCAAAAAGGTTATTACCTAAAAATGTTCCTAAAATACAGCTTTATGTATGGTAAGAAAGGCAATAACGGAAAAATAGAATTAACCGAGATAGGTAGGGGGGGGGGGGGGGGGGGGGGGGGGCAGCAATCTTCCAACAAAACGTTTCTTGCAAAAAAAGCTCCACTATGTCACGAGTTCATCAGTTGGTGGTCAGGCTGGTGGTCATATGTGACCCGTCACCACAAAATGAGTCGTGATGTCCCAGATGTCACTTTTGAGTTATTAACAAATTGTTATTTTGCATTAAAAAAGCTTTCCAACAAACCAAAACGTTTGTAAATCGGACTATTTGTTGCAAAGTTATGAAGATTTGAAATCGTATACTCAGGGAATCGGCGAAATGAAAAAATGCAACCGGAAAATTTCTAAAATGTGTACAAAACAACCAGATGTTTCTGATATAAACACACTTTTAAGGCAAAAAGGATTGTTTTTACACTTCAATACTTATGTACATGGTAGATAAAGACCCATTGTTCAATAATAAGTCAAAATCTGAGAATTGATGATTTGACCCCCTTCCACATAAAATTGTCCCTAGGGGACAAGTGAACTAGGGACAATGCGACTCATTTTGTGGTGACGGGTCACATATGCTGATCACAACCCATTTATGACCCTGTGTGGGTCACATGCCAGGTGTCAGTCACGCTAAATGGGTGGGTCAGTTAGGATGACGTCAGTTTTGTAGGCGGGACTTAAGCTCAACTAAAAAGGCGATTTTTGTACTGGAGAAAGATGCTGTGTGCAGCTGCAGCTAACTAGATAGATTTTTTTATCCTTCTTTTCATTTGTTGTTTTTTCACGTTTATAGCAATAGTTTTTCATTTCCAGTACTGTCGGAATTGTTGTTTTTATTATCAAGGACAGATAGGCATTGTCTAAAATCTTTATTCTTGTTAAATAAAGTTTGTAGGTTTTTCATTGTTTTCTCTCTCTCTCTCTCTCTCTATCTCTCTCATCTCTCTCTCTCTCTCTCTCTCTCTCATCTCTCTCTCTCTCTCTCTCTCTCTCTCTCTCCATCTCTCTCTCTCTCTCTTCTCTCTCTCTCTCTCTCCGAGTTTTTGTGTTTGAGAGGGGGGGGGGGTGTAAAGGGGAGCGAGCTTTGGGGGGAAATGCAGCCAAAAGAACCTTTACCACCAACATGTCATCTTTCCAAGCTCACTCCCCAGTGGCCCATCATCAAGTTGTGCTTTAGCAGGCTGCATGTGAACCAGATCCTCCACATCCTGACCCTCTTGGTTGTGGTAGGCAGGTGAATTAGTTCAATGAGCCCCAGCAATTGGATTGAGTCATCAGCTACCATTTCCAAAGGATGTTCTCTGTCTTGTATTCTCTTTTATATCATTACAGGTATTTCAATACTTTGCGATGGGACAGCGGGGCAATAGTTCTCTATCTTCCAAAATCTGGATACTGGGGCAACCAACACCCTAGCGAGTGTGTGTTCTGGTATACACAGTACAACATGTTCATGCTCTCCGTCTGCACTTATAGGGCAAACGGCTACCTCTGTGAATTGCCTTCTTCCTCTTCTTCTGATGGTTTGCCTCTGAATACTCCCGTCACCCTTCCTGTGCCTGATCTCTCAGCGATCAATGCAGCAATGGCAACGATAATGGTACAGTATCAATGGCTTTTATATAATCAGCGGCGGATCCGAGGGGGGGGGGGGGTCCAGGGTTTCCGGACCCTCCTCTTTGCCCCAAGCATGTACCTTATACAAGGGTGAAACGTAAGGACATTCATTGCTCAGGGTTTGCTTGGATAATCACTAAATTGCAAAATGTTCCGGGGGTTCGACCCCCTGAACCCCCACAAGGCCACTACACCTTAACCCAGAACCTATGCAGCTCCCTGGACTCCCCGCGGCCCCCCCACCCTTACAAATCATTTGATCCGCCCCTGATATAATAGTTATTTCCCAACCCGATTAGGCCTATTTCTCTTTCTTCAGAGATAAGTTTAGCTATGGTATGCGAAAAATGTGAAAGGTAGAAGTCTTCTTCATTATATGATATTTGCAGTTTGTGTACACATACACAGGCGCCTGATGATAAGCATGTGCTGGCTTTCGATGAGAGAGAAACTTGTACAACTTGTGAAACTTGTTTATGGATGGGGAAAGAATACGCACACAATGGGCTTGCTTACATTTTGCCCTCGAACAAAAGAAGAAAAACGTAACTAAAAATGTCAATAATGAACAAGGAAATAAAGAAAAACAAAGCATCATACCCATTCATACATCAATTCATCGCCCCCCCCCCCCCTCCTCCAGAGAGAGAGGGAGCACTGGAGCGCTGAATATTGTATTCAGAAAGTTGGCCACAGAGCGGGAGGGGGGGGGGGGTATTATGTAACAATGAACATATCTGTAAAACTCCAATGGAAACTGTTGTAAGTAGCTCTTTCAATTTGAATGCTTTTGGACGAAACATAGCAACAGTCTTTGCTAATATCTTTACTCTTCTTAGAACAAAGCAATTAAGGTCTAATTGCCAACAAAACATGCAAAGGTGTCTATAATAATCAAACCTTATCACTGCCAAAATAGCCGCTTGGTACCACACTGACGTGACGTAGCGCCCATGTCACTAAAAGGCATTTCATCAGGCTACAACTGAAGGTGGTGCCTTCTCCAATCCAACACCCATGTCACTAAAAGGCATTTCATCAGGCTACAACTGAAGGTGGTGCCTTCTCCAATCCAACACCCATGTGACTAAAAGGCATTTCATCAGGCTACAACTGAAGGTGGTGCCTTCTCCAATCCAACACCCATGTCACTAAAAGGCATTTCATCAGGCTACAACTGAAGGTGGTGCCTTCTCTAATCCAACACCCATGTCACTAAAAGGCATTTCATCAGGCTACAACTGAAGGTGGTGCCTTCTCCAATCCAACACCCATGTCACTAAAAGGCATTTCATCAGGCTACAACTGAAGGTGGTGCCTTCTCCAATCCAACACCCATGTCACTAAAAGGCATTTCATCAGGCTACAACTGAAGGTGGTGCCTTCTCCAATCCAACACCCATGTCACTAAAAGGCATTTCATCAGGCTACAACTGAAGGTGGTGCCTTCTCCAATCCAACACCCATGTCACTAAAAGGCATTTCATCAGGCTACAACTGAAGGTGGTGCCTTCTCCAATCCAACACCCATGTCACTAAAAGGCATTTCATCAGGCTACAACTGAAGGTGGTGCCTTCTCCAATCCAACACCCATGTCACTAAAAGGCATTTCATCAGGCTACAACTGAAGGTGGTGCCTTCTCTAATCCAACACCCATGTCACTAAAAGGCATTTCATCAGGCTACAACTGAAGGTGGTGCCTTCTCCAATCCAACACCCATGTCACTAAAAGGCATTTCATCAGGCTACAACTGAAGGTGGTGCCTTCTCTAATCCAACACCCATGTGACTAAAAGGCATTTCATCAGGCTGACACTGAAGGTGGTGCCTTCTCTAATCCAACACCCATGTCACTAAAAGGCATTTCATCAGGCTACAACTGAAGGTGGTGCCTTCTCCAATCCAACACCCATGTCACTAAAAGGCATTTCATCAGGCTGACACTGAAGGTGCTGCCTTCTCCAACCTGTCCCTGAGGACAGGAAGAACATCACAAGGTGGTGCCTTCTCCAATCCAACACCCATGTCATAAAAGTTTTCATCAGATAAAGTGACACCTCTGAGCTTTCAGGGGCGTCATTTCACGCTACAACCCTTCAAACAGTTAGCGTCCTCTGCTGAGAGGCCACTGGCGGACAGGAAGAACAAACAGTGGAGCATCACCTTCAGAATTTCACACGATCAGAGTAAGTTTAGCTCACCTCTGAACCCACGGTGCATGACGTGCGTCCTCTGCTGAGAGGCCACTGGCGGTTCAGTGCACACGATCATGAGTACAGCTCAAGGCTGAACCCACGGTGCATGACTGAACCAGGGAAGAATACGCCGCAGGCAAGATGTGTCTACCACGGTCCCGGTTCAGTGTGGGCTTGGCGGCTGCAATGTAGATGGCCTCCTTCACCCCTCTATGGAACCATCTGCTGTCTCGGTCCAGCACAGAGATGTTGTCAGGTGAGAACTGGTGGTCGTAATTGGCCATGTGCTTCAAAGGTGCCCCTTACATCAACAAACCAGGAAAGAAGTGTGGCCAACAGAAACTCCTCTGACGACTAAGCTCTACAGCAGCCTCACAGAGCTGGAGAAAACAGCACTGTTCGTGTCAAGAGCTGGTTTGGTTGTGTAGCCATGGCGAACGTCAAAGAAGAAGAAGAAGTTATCCGCGATGGCCTCAGTGTTCTTAATGTTGGGAGATAAGGATAGATAGGCCTAATGTTATACATGCTTTACGGGAATCCCCGGTTTTGCAGACGCCATCTTTTCTATTCGCAAGCAAGTTTGAAGGACATTTTAGGGGGGGGGGAATGGCTGCCGTTGAAAGGGTTCTAAATCTGGATCTGGTAGCATACGTCGGAGATGCCACTTCAAACGATAGACGCGACAGAACTATAGGTGGGCGGCATACCTTATTAGAATTAAAAGAAAAAGATAGAAAGGAGAAAGACCTACTGCTTACCCTGGGTTAAGATCATTAAACCCCCCATTTCAACCAAAAGGACGAAGTGTTTCTGGAGGGAAACTGAGATATACTGGGATAAACCTTTGAGTTAAACTCTCCAACTGTGTTTCAGTTGGAGACGTGTCCTGGGGGGGATCACCTGACTCACCAACTCCTAGCCTGTGACAGGAAGAGTCAGTGCAGAGACCTGGGGATCACCGACCCATGGTACAGGGACTCTTGGGTGTTTTGTTTATTAAAAGACTTAATCAACGTATTTTCCATTGCAGGGTTCACAACGCTCACACGATACGGACACACACACACGTACGCACGCACGCACGACAGACACACAGACACACACACACACACATATATATATATATATGCACACACCATGCATATGCACAGACACACAACATATTATTAAAAGCAAAAAAACCCAAATAACACTGAAACAGAGAGAGAGAGAGAGAGAGAGAGAGAGAGAGAGAGAGAGAGAGAGAGAGAGAGAGAGAGAGAGAGAGAGAGAGAGAGAGAGAGAGAGAGAGAGAGAGAGAGAGAGAGAGAGAGAGAGAGAGAGAGAGAGAGAGAGAGAGAGAGAGAGAGAGAGAGAGAGAGAGAGAGAGAGAGAGAGAGAGAGAGAGCAAGCACAAAGGATACGTTTGCAGTTAAATGATGTCCGAAAAATACCAGTGAGCACAAACACATACAGAGACAGACACACATACAATCAGAGAGAGAGAGAGACAGATAGAGAGAGACAGACAGACATAGACAACTCAACTCAACTCAAAAACGTTTAATTGATTAGGCCAAGAGAGACAGAGACAGAGAGAGAGAGATGTTATTCAGCCATATGGGTTAGGCTTACAATAAATTAAGCATTACGCAAGACATTATGGTTCTACAAAACCTTCTTCTGTGTTTGTTTTTGCTACATCCTATATACATATTGTTTTCTTATTATACCGTACTAGTTACGCACGGGTCCAGAAATAACAAAAATTGAAATGCAAAGGAAAGGGCGGAAGTTACGAAACACAGGTTCGGCATTCTTCGTGTTTTCCTAGGTAGATTCGGCAATTTCCGACACAGCTCGGGCGACGCAGACGACACAAAATGTCAAGGATATTTCATACATTTTGACTTTAAAATCTACTTTAAAAAGCAAAATTTGGAACCAGACATAGCGGAATCGCGTCCAAACGCATTCTTCCGGAACTGTATGGCAAGCAAATGTCCGACATTTACGCGGTATCCGAGTTTTTACGTTCTTTTACACTTCAGGCTTTAGCGCATTATATAATAGATTTTTTACTCTATCAGGTACAGAGCCAGCTGCCCCGCGTCTAACAGCGGACTGACCCAGCCTTATTTCCACTGCTTCATCTCGGGGCAGTTCGTCCCCTACACTTTACTGTGTGACTTTAGAGAGGACTGTTCTGGAGGAGGGGACGAAATGTTCTGCCACCACCCTCCCTGTCCTGATCACATGATAGACTGCGGGCTGAAACAGGTATGGGATGGGACGCTATCTGTACAGTTATTGTTCGTGGCTTCTCCCTGGAGTTTGTTGTTTGACTTCAGAGAGGATTGTTCTAGGGAAGGTGGGGGGGGGGGATGTTTGTCACCATCCTCCCTGTCCTGAGCACATGATAGACTGCGGGCTGAAACAGGTATGGGGTGGGACGCTATCTGTACAGTTATTGTTCGTGGCTTCTCCCTGGAGTTTGTTGTTTGATGAGTAGTGAGGACAGAAACCCTGATTATGCCCCCCTTTGAACCATGAAAACAAGTAGTAATCTAACACTGGTTGTTACCGTTTCATAGATTTTCTGGCCGTATTTGCAGCTTCCTTGCCTTACTTTGTCTTCAGGAAAACAGAAAAAAACCCGATTTGCCCAAGCACTCAAATTTGAATCTGGTATTTAAAAAAAGGTTGATTCAAATTCCAGTCTTTGGATAGAGCCGCCATTGTTAATGGGATCACGAACGATAACCCTATCAGACTGGCTCGCCGTAACACTCCAGTTATCTGTCTTATTCCCATTACAGTGTGTTTGGTTTGTTGTTTGACTTCAGAGAGGATTGTTCTAGGGAAGGGGGGGGGGGGAGTTGATGAACTGTTCTGCCATCACCCTCCCTGTCCTGACCATATGATAGACTGTGGGGCTGAAACAGGTCAGCTTACTGTTTGTTCTTCATCCCAAAACACTGAGCAAAGAAGAATTTAAGTTTGTCTCCGTCTGTTTAAAAAATATTTTACATTTTGTCTGCCCCCAAGAATATCTTGCAAACCACTGGACATAATCTCTTCACGTTGTTGTATTTTATGGTGGCGTATCACCTTGAATAGAAGAGATCCGTGAGTAAATCATACATGTGCTGAACTTGCCCTTGATCTCGAAAATTTGCATTTATTCTTGTTGCCATATTGTTTTTATAATTTTGTCAGAATCACAGTGTCTGAATTTGGTGTGTACTTTGGCTTAGGGTACTTCCGCATAATTACGGGGTAGCAATCAAGGTCAAGGTCAAGGCTAAGAACTTAGACCTTGAACATCTTGAAGT
>JAGGCT020002504.1:0-10000 GCA_017654935.2 Phymorhynchus buccinoides | reverse complement strand
CCTTTCATCTTCTCTTCTCATCTGTTCTCTCTCTGATCACCCTAAAGCTGTAATTAGCTAATGTCATTAAAAACCCTTTCATCTTCTCTTCTCATCTGTTCTCTCTCTGATCACCCTAAAGCTGTAATTAGCTAATGTCATTAAAAACCCTTTCATCGCCAGTGTAGCCACTTGGCACCACGCTAATTTAACACCTATGTCACTAAAAGACATACCATCCAGATCTGTTATACAAAGCCCTTGTGTTCTTAATGTTGGGAGATAAGGATAGACTTACTGTTGTGCATACTATCATTCAATCTGCAGTATTTGCATGATAGTATGTTTTCTATTCTCAGGAAAATTTGATAGAAATGTTTAGCTGAAAAATGACTGGCATCGCGAGGGTTATTTAAACCATCACATTGTCAACGTGTCAAAAGATCTCTTTGATTGTCAAGGTCACGAGGACGAGCAGGGATGTGACAGTTACCGGTGTCCCGGGTTCTACCGCTGCCGTGACAACTACAGAACCACCTGCCTCCACCCCCACCACCTGTGTGACGGCCTGCCCCAGTGCCCCGACCAGGATGACGAAATCGCGTGTGACGTCATCTGTCCTGACGTCATCTGCACGTGTCAAGGGCTCGCCTTCACCTGCCATGGTCCTTTCCGCGTCAGCTCGGTCCCCCGGCTTCGCTACCTGGAAGGGTTTGGGAGCGGGGTAGGGCTACACGATGTGGTTAACAATACCATGCTGGTTCATCTGGGGGTAGGATCTTGCGGGCTGACTCAACTAGTCAAGGAAGCGGTTTTGCCCAATCTTCACAGCTTGGATCTCAGTGACAATCTTCTCCTTTCCATCAACTTCAGCCACTTTGCAGGAATGGCTCAGCTTCGACGGTTGAACTTGGCTGGTAATCCTATGATGGGTGGTTTTTCTTACGACCACCGCTTTCACGTTTATTCCTCATTGTTGGTTTTCAACGTGTCCCAAATCGAGGCCAGTTTCACGAACTTGACCGCGTTGTCTGATCTCATGCCGAGCTTACAGGTTCTGGATTTGTCGTGGAACGACAACATAAAGGAGCTGAAACGACCACGTTTGTTTCCTAACATCCAAGTTTTTAGTTTACGTGGGTGTCCTGTAAGAGAGTTTGTTCCGGATTTGATGAAACACATGACTCGTCTGAAATACGTCTCTGCCGATAATTTCAAGCTGTGTTGTTCTGCGGTTTTGCCGGACAGTTTCCGAGGCGAGTGCGTGGCACCCACCAATGAACTATCGTCCTGTGACGACTTGCTGAAATCTGTGGCCTACCGGGGATCTCTGGCTCTGGTCGCTGTGCTGGCGGTGGTAGGAAACCTTGGAAGTTTTCTCTACAGGGCGTATTCTATATCAGAAAGCAAAACCGGCTTCCTGATCTTTGTTCTTCACCTGTGCATTTCTGATTTCCTGATGGGGGTGTATTTGGTCATCATAGGCGTGGCGGACCGGGTGTATGCCGGGAGTTATCTGTGGAACGAAGCCTCGTGGAGACAGAGCTCTGCGTGTAGCGTGGCAGGCTTTTTATCGCTGCTGTCGTCTGAAGTGTCGGCTTTCATCATCTGCCTCATCACCTTGGATCGGTTCCTGGTGCTTCGTTTTCCTTTCAGCCAGCTCCGGTTCGGGTCCGGGTCAGCTCACGTGGCCTGCCTCATTCTGTGGACCCTGGGCTTCGTTTTAGCCATGATACCTCTGCTCCCTGTCGCCTCACACTGGGAGTTTTTCCATCAGACGGGAATCTGTATTCCGCTACCTGTCACCAGAGCCGACGACTTTCCTGGTCACCTTTACGCCTTCAGCGTCATGATCGTCTTCAACTTGATTCTCTTTATCCTGATCGGTGCGGGGCAGTTTCTCATCTATTCATCCGTAAGAAGCAACTCCATGTCCAGGCAACTATCGAAGGCCAAAGAAGGCGCGGGCAGTTCAGAGTCTAAGGAAATAACCATCGCCATGCGTCTCCTGTCTGTGGCAGTGTCTGACTTTCTGTGCTGGTTTCCCATTGGTCTGTGCGGTGTCATGGCCGCCAATGACGTCATCATTCCGGGGGAGGTCAACGTCGGAATGGCCATCTTCGTGTTGCCGCTCAACTCAGCCCTCAACCCCTTCCTCTACACTGTGAACATCATACTGGAGAAACGACGCAAAGCCCAAGAGCTTCGTTTTCAGAGAATGTTACGGGCTCAGCAACAAAAGAAGTGAAGTGACGATGAGACAGGACTCGCTGCCAGAATGGTTTATTTCCAAGGTAACGAAGAAAACAGATACATGTAGTAGTAGTAGTAGTAGTAGTAGTAGTAGTAGTAGTAGTAGTAGTAGTAGTAGTAGTAGTAGTAGTAGTAGTAGTAGTAGTAGTAGTAGTAGTAGTAGTAGTAGTAGTAGTAGTAGTAGTAGTAGTAGTAGTAGTAGTAGTAGTAGTAGTAGTAGTAGGTAGTAGGGTAGGGACCAAATGAGCCGTCAGGATTTTTGGCAGTCCCAAACTTGGATATTTCTTTGATCAAGGTGTAATACGGTTGAGTGTTCCTATCATGCAATTTTAATCAATGCTTCAAAATATATTTATAAAATTTGGATGATTATCTAGACGATTTTACAATGTATTAGTACCCGTTTTTGACTGGAGACGTTCAATATATGCATGGCGTACTAAAATAAATATGATTCTTAAATTTGTGTCTTGTGTGCAGTGGGTGTTGAGAGATACATTTGTAGACTTTGTTTTCGTCAATGCAAATATGAAACTTTCAGAAGAGTATGAACTAGTCGTGACTCCTCTTTCTAACTATCTGTGTCGTTTGGTTTGGCGTATTTGTTGTAGGGGTCTATTTCTTTGGTTTTGTTGTTGTTGTTGCTGTTTTGTTGTTGTTGTTCTAACATATCAACTATCATTCTTTACTGTCATTTAACACACCAACACACATCATCTGAACATATCAACTGTCATTCTTTACTGTCATTTAACACACCAACACACATCACATGAACATATCAACTGTCATTCTTTACTTTCACTTTACACACAAAACACATCATCTGAACATATCAACTGTCATTCTTTACTTTCATTTTACACACCAAAACACATCACATGAACATATCAACTGTCATTCTTTACTTTCACTTTACACACCAAAACACATCACATGAACATATCAACTGTCATTCTTTACTTTCACTTTACACACCAAAACACATCACATGAACATATCAACTGTCATTCTTTACTTTCACTTTACACACCAAAACACATCACATGAACATATCAACTGTCATTCTTTACTTTCACTTTACACACCAAAACACATCACATGAACATATCAACTGTCATTCTTTACTTTCACTTTACACACCAAAACACATCACATGAACATATCAACTGTCATTCTTTACTTTCACTTTACACACCAAAACACATCACATGAACATATCAACTGTCATTCTTTACTTTCACTTTACACACCAAAACACATCACATGAACATATCAACTGTCATTCTTTATTTCAACATATCAACTGTCATTCTTTACTTTCACTTTACACACCAAAACACATCACATGAACATATCAACTGTCATTCTTTACTTTCACACACACAAAAACACATCACATGAACATATCAACTGTCATTCTTTACTTTCACTTTACACACCAAAACACATCACATGAACATATCAACTGTCATTCTTTACTTTCACTTTACACACCAAAACACATCACATGAACATATCAACTGTCATTCTTTACTTTCACTTTACACACCAAAACACATCACATGAACATATCAACTGTCATTCTTTACTTTCACTTTACACACCAAAACACATCATCTGAACATATCAACTGTCATTCTTTACTTTCACTTTACACACCAAAACACATCACATGAACATATCAACTGTCATTCTTTACTTTCACTTTACACACCAAAACACATCACATGAACATATCAACTGTCATTCTTTACTTTCACTTTACACACCAAAAACAACTTTCATAAACAAATCACATGAACATAGTTTTGTTCTAAATTCATTTATACAGAAACATATCTTCATTAAATAGGGTATTAATTGTATCGACTTATCCTACATTTCACTTCTTTACTGAGAGAGGAAGAGAGGGTAGGGACATGAACATGTATCAACTGTCATGTGAACACAAAGATATATGTTTACAAGAATGATATCATGTACTTTTACTTTACACACCAAAATACTCAAACGGGTGTGTTTATTTGCCTAGTGTGTGTGCTTGTGCATGTGTGGGTGTATGTGTGTGTGTGTGTATATATATATGTGTATATGTGTGTGTGTGTGTGTGTGTGTGTGTGTGTGTGTGTGTGTGTGTGTGTGTGTGTGTGTGTGTGTGTGTGTGTGTGTGTGTGTGTGTGTGTGTGTGTGTGTGTGTGTGTGTGTGTGTGTGTGTGTGTGCGTGCGTGTGTGTGCGTGCCGTGTCGGGATGTAGGCCATACGCAAGGGCAAAGAGCGAAGGTGCATACATGTGCATGTGCCCACGTGCGTGTGTTTGCATTTAAGTGCATGTGTGCATGTGTACGCGTGATTAATAAGTAGTTTAAGTACGCAAACCCCTCGTCTAACTCTCCACTTTCCACCAGTAGTCCAGAAGAAAACGGCCAAGAAATTGAGATTTTTTCGAAATGCTTCAAAAACAATTCCCTGGCCAGAACTTTCTAAATGGTATTGGTGGAATGATATTTAAGAGCTATTATGGTACGGGGATCGCTCCTGTGAACTGGATCAAAAGGAAGATGTAACGGCTTAAATGTATCACCTCTGTTAATTTGATCAACACAAAGATATAACCGTTTAAAGATGCATCCACGTACTTTTGTATCTTCAAACGGTTACAATCTTCATTTTGATCTAGAGGCGGCCCCTTTCCATCTCTAGATCTGGATCTGGATTCATACATCGCAGACGCCACTTCTGACGATAGACGCGACGGAACTAGGATGGCGCATTCCTTATTATAATGAAAAGAAAAAGATAGAAAGGAGAAGGACCTACTGCTTACCCTGGGTTAAGACCATTAAATCCCGCAGTTCAGCCGGAAGGGCCCAGGCCCCACTTCCAGAAGCAAGCAAAAAAAGAAGAAAAAAACAGAAAGCCTAATGATCTAGTGGTCAGTGGACGCAGGCTCAGATGGTGATCTGGTCAGCGCTGATGTGAATGCGCTGACGGAGCCTGCGGTGACAGTGGCCTCACTCAGTTGCTTCCACTCCGTGGCAGTCCTGACGAAGAAGGAGCCATATTATTACTTCTTAAACATCGCACTACCTATACCGCTTAGAAAGTTCTGGCTATGAAAACCCCCTGAAAAATGTTGTTTTCTATGTCATTTAGAGACTGTTTGCTACTGAGCTACCGGTGTCTTTAAAAACACTCACTAATTCTCCTACCTCTGTTCAACACTGTTCACCAACGTCCACAGGCTGTCGCCATTCCCACTCTAGCCTGGTACGTCAACCCGTTGAGTATCGCAACGGAGGAGATGTGACCCCCAGACGTGCGGCCTGCAGGCCCACTGGCGTGTGGATAATATGCCCTGGTGCCCACGAACCAGATGCCCAACTATGGGGCAAATAGCCACCACCGGGTAGATCGAGCTTGGCAAGCCCCTGTTTAAGGCAATCCATCTAGGAGAAGGACACTCTGATGTCAAACTGAGGACCTCACTGTCACCATCCCAGCTTGCTAGGCCATGGCGGATGAACCTTGGGTGTAAAGGGTGGGACCAGTTCAGCACACACTGCACTCCACCTAAAAACTCCACAGCGCTGGCTCTAGGTTACGTTATGTGGGATGTTTTGCAAGTACACCCATCCCCATGAACACACTCTGCAGTAAAAACCATAAAATACATAGAGAAGCAGGGATAAGACATAGTATAATAAATAATGCAAACAAAGTGGCAAGCATAAAAAGCTAAGCAATCACCCCCACCCCCACACACAGGCACACATACATATCCACACAGTTATACAAACATACACAGGCACATACACACAACATGTGTAAATGCACCCTTCCTCTCTCTTTCTTTCTATCTATGAAAGGGATCTCTGTGTGTGTTTCTATCTCTGACACACACACACACACACACACACACACGCACACACACACACACACACACACACACACACACACACACACACACACACACACACACACACACACACACACACACACACACACACACACACACACACACACACACACACACACACACACACACACACACACACCACACACACCTGCACACACACACACACACACACCACACATGCACACAACACACTTTAATATGCACACAATTGTTTTTTACACACACACACACACACTAATATCACGAGAAGTGGACACACACACACACACACACACACACACACACACACACACACACACACACACACACACACACACACACACACACACACACACACACACACACACACACACACACACACACACACACACACACACACACACACACACACACACACACACACACACACACACACACACACACACACACACACACACACACACACACACACACACACACACACACACACACACACACACACACACACACACACACACACACACACACACACACACACACACACACACACACACACACACACACACACACACACACACACACACACACACCTTCTGCCGTTCCTCTTGCACCGAAACTACGGATGCTGAGCACAGGTTGGCCGCCGCTCAGTTCACAGCCTGCTGTTAAGGAGACGGACAGTAGTGGGCTGGAACGATCGCCTCAATCTGTCCGTTCGGGCACTAAAGCTGATCAGCCGCCCAGATCTCGAGGAAGTCTGAGCCGCCAACACTTCACACAATGGGTGACTTGGATCGCCCTGCATAGCCTGCTGGGTCTTTAAGCCGCCTCACTGCCCTGCGCTCAAAGGGCTCCTGCAGGCTGGGGACCAGACCCCCCATCCACTTGCCAGCTGATTTAGTCATTTTTACGAGCTTGGCCCTGTCATGCTCCTGAGGCTGCCGAAGGAACTGAGAAAATTGAAGGTGAGCATGCACCGATTCTACTGTCGCTCCGTAGAAGAGCTCCAGCTGTCTCGGGCCCACCCCAAACCTGTTCAGTTTCCTCAGGAAAAAGAGGCGTTGGTTGCCCCTCTTGAGCAGGGCCTGGGAGTTGGCAGACCAGTCCAGCCTCCTGTCGATAATTGATCCCAGGTACTTGTACTGGTCCACCAACTCCACCTCCTCTCCCTTGACGACCAGTGGAGCTGGCTTGGGCTGGTTCCTCCTGAAGTCGACAACCATCTCCTTGGTCTTTGCCACGTTCAGGAGGAGATGGTTCTCGTCGCACCATCCAACAAGTGCATCCACAGCATCCCTGTAGTAGTGTAAGAGCCTTCACTGGTTCATACGAACATACAGACATCGACTGAAGTTAACCCCTTGACTGCCATATTATGTATCACGTACTGACTTGATGATATCACTGATGACGTCACCAGATAAAGAGGAATAACTCTGATATTCTGGGCTTTGTTGTAACGCAGTCAAGAGAATTATATCCCCAGACCATTTTGCCAGATTGGCTCTATCAATTGTCTTTTTCATGTCATGATTTGTACAATGATTTATTCTTTAATTTTCTCTGGCAGTCAAGGGGTTAAGGATCACCGAGTTTCTTCTGCTTGTTCATTTCCTTTACGCCTCTCCCTATCCTCACTATTTCAATCTTCGTTTAACCCAACTTCCATTGAGGCATACCCGTTTGGTCTGTGTTGTGTGCTGCTCATTCAAGTCGTTCCGGCCATATATTATAAGTCACAAGTCATAAGTTTCTTTCTTGTCCATTGGCATTGTACAACGCACATGGAAACTTGTCTTCCACCGTGTAAAATAAAAATATTAAATAAAAGTATGAAACTTAAATTTACATTAACAAATAGACTATGTAACTCTCACACCACACCCAATCATTCATCCGCTCTCCGCTATCTTGCTCACTCATCATGCAACCCGCCACCACTTCCGCCTTCATTTTTATCCCTTTCTTTTCTTTTTCCCTCCTTCCTCCTTTTTTTCCGGTTCCTTTTCTCTTCCCCACCCCCCTTTTTCCAACTAACCCCCCCCCCCTTTTTTTCTTTTAAATTATTATGAGGTAGGCTTTTTCACGCTCTCTTTCATCGTATTGTCTGTGTGGCTGACTAAGATGGACATTTCCAAGAGCCTTAAGTGTTGTTATTTGATACAAAAATGTCTGGGTTTCTGTGTGACCTAGTGTTTGGTGTACTGACGCACTCATACTGTGTGAAGCTGGTGTATATGTGGGAGAGAGAGTGTGTGTGTGTGTGTGTGTGTGTGTGTGTGTGTGTGTGTGTGTGTGTGTGTGTGTGTGTGTGTGTGTGTGTGTGTGTGTGTGTGTGTGTGTGTGTGTGTGTGTGTGTGTGTGTGTGTGTGTGTGTGTGTGTGTGTGTGTGTGTGTGTGTGTGTGTGTGTGTGTGTGTGTGTGTGTGTGTGTGTGTGTGTGTGTGTGTGTGTGTGCATACGTGCGTGTGCATGCAGGTATGCGTATGTGCAGGTATGCGTATGTGCGCATGCAAATATGTGTATGTGTGTGCAAGTGGATAAACATGTGCATTAAAAGAGTTAAGTGGACAATCACTACAACAACAACAATGATAATGATGATGATGATAAATAATGAATAAGTAAAATGGGAACCACCACCACTACCTATACTAATATTAGTAATAATCAGAAAAACCGAAATGATGATGATTGTGATGATGATGATGATGATGATGATGATGGATGATGATTATAATATAACACAACATCAGTTGAACCATCAATGAGGACAATATGCCTACTTCTCATAATGATGACATCAATAACAGCATCAAGTCATAATAGCAAAAATGATAATAATGACTTATAATGTTGAACAAGATAACACAGAAACACCCCCACGTCCATGCACTCACACTCACACATATACACACGCACACAGACACATACGCGCGCGCCTAAATGAATGACATCCCTAACTAACAGTTGAAATGAAGTCTCACAGAGAACTATTAACTGCCCCCTCACCCCGATTACCTTCCCCCTCCCCCTCCTTACCCCTAACCCTCTCCCCTCACACGTCTCTTTCGTCCTCTCTTCTGGTCCATATCCTTGTCCCCCTCCAATTCCTATCTGTCTCCCACACCACACCCTTTCCCCCTCCATTCCCTGTCTGCCTCCCTCCCTCTCTCCATTTATGTAAAAAAAAAAAGGACCATCTCCATCTAAAGTCAATTTGTTGTAGCTGGGACAAAAAAGCAAAACAAAAACAAACAAACAAACAAACAAACAAAACCTTCAAAGGAAAACAATTATATTATGAATATTTAGAGTCAACTTCAATACACTTGACACTACACGATCGATATGCAATACGATATACAATACACCCCCACCCCCATCCGCACTTCTACCACAAACACACACACACACACACACACACACACACACACACACACACACACACACACACACACACACACACACACACACACACACACACACACACACACACACACACACACACACACACACACACACACACACACACACACACACACACACACACACACACACACACACACACACACACACACACACACACACACACACACACACACACACACACACACACACACACACACACACACACACACACACACACAAGCCAGGGTCAGCTCCAAAACTGTTTTAAGAGCGGATATTCATCCCGCTGGGGCAGACTGTGCCCAGCTTGTGCGCAAAGTACATTTCTGTAAATTTTCTTTTGGCTCGCCCTGTGCCGTTCTGCCAGATGACACACATGGTGAGGTGGTCGATACAGTGCCCTGGCCTCTGGAAGTGTTCCCCGACCTGAGTGCTGTAACCAAGCCTGGCAGCACGGAGG
>JAGGCT020002503.1:22500-25000 GCA_017654935.2 Phymorhynchus buccinoides | reverse complement strand
CCGAAATACTTCGGGAGAATGTAAATCCCAAAATGTTTTAAACAGGACTTCGAGAATTCAAATAAAAATAACACTTCAAAAATGAATCCTTGATTAAGATTTGAAATAATAAAAATAAAAGCAAATGTCAAACTCACGAAATTTCAATCTGTCAGTATCATTGTAAGAGAATAGCTGATGTATTTTATTTCTGATTTTATTTCTCTATGCTTTGCTTTCATTCAGCATTTAAATCAATGCAGAATTTCAACAACAAAAAATGATGGCCGAACTTTCAGAAGTGGATGCCTCAGTTTTTAGAATTAATGGAAATAACATTAACTTGTAATTCACCCCTCACCGTTGATTATTATTATCATTATCGAACTTGTAATATTGAACATAACATTAGTTGAATGCTGCGTCAAGAAAAAGAAACTAATAACCACAAAACTGAGCTGAACTACAGACACAGTGGAATACGTTTCTTTTCTGTTTCACTTTCAACTACAAGCATCGACGACTTTAGTGTCACTGCACGTTTGCACGCGCTTTATCAGTAGAAGATCGCAAGTCATCAATACAAAGAAAACAAAGATAACCATGAGTGATTAAAATGTGAAATAAACGGAAAAGCTGGCCTGTATATAACATGGATGGAAGGATGAAAATCAGAAGTGAAAGGCCTTCTTTAACATCCACGTTTCGTCCAGGGCCTGTATTCACGTTGAGATAGCATGAGACTTAGCAGCATGCTAACTTAGAAACTCTTCCAATGTCCTATAGGATTTTGGAAGAGCTTCTAAGTTAGCATGATGCTAAGTCTCATGCTATCTCAACGTGAATACAGGCCCAGGTCAGCATTTCTTTCTCTCTTTTTTGGTAACCCCTTTTCTTCCCTATTCTACGACCTTGCAGTCAACTCTCCTTCTACTTTGAAAGAGAACCAGCTGTTCGTTTCTTTTCCTCTCGCTCGGTAGTCGCTGGGAGCAAAGCGGGTCATCCCGAAGGGCCAGCCACACGTCCACTCAAATTTCACGACTGTACGATACGATTCGATCACGTGGTCTCCAATTAAAAAAATTGAAAAAAATGTGACCCGTCCACAAAATGAGTCGCGTTGTCCCTAGCTCACGTACCCTCTATAGGGGCAATTTTAGGTGGAAGGGGGTCAAATCATCAATTCTCAGATTTCGACTTATTATTAATAGGACTTTTGGAAGAGCTTCTAAGTTAGCATCATGCTAAGTCTCATGCTATCTCAACGTGAATACAGGCCCTGGTCTTTGTCTAACCTCATACAGAAGTATTGAAGTGTAAGAAACAATCCTTTCAGCCTTAAAAATGTGTTTTTATCAGGAACATCCGGTGGTTTCGTACACATTTTTGAAACTTTCTGGTTGCATTTTCTCATTTGGCCGATTCACTGAATATACGACTTCAAATCTTCATAACTTTGCAACAAATAGTCCGATTTACAAAAATGTTTTGTTTTGTTGGAAAGCTCCTTTACTGCAGAATAATGATTTGTGAATAACTCAAAAGTGACCCCAGTGACAACAACGCGACTCAGTTTGTGGCGGACGGTCACAACTGCGATTGGCGCATCGAGATCAACGTGATCGAATCGCGTCGACGTACAGTCGCCGCGATTTTAGTGGACGTGTGGTAGCTGGCCCCTTGAATTAATTAAGGGAAGCGAGTTCTTTTCTTCTTCAGTCCCACACAACGAACGACGCAACTCTTATTCCGCCACCATCACGGGCTGAGGAGGAGGAGGAAGAGGAGCAGCCTGGACCACAGGGGCAGGGGCAGGGGCAGGGGGAGGGGATGGGAGGATCTGCTGCTGCATGGCGGGGGGTGCGGTCTGGGGCGGGCTGGGCACGTGATGCTGCTGCACGGCGCTGAAATCCGTGACGGCGGTGGCCGCGGGCACCTGGGGCCGGTACCAGCTGAGGCAGGAGGCCACGGTGTCCCGGCAGGCCGGGCGCGCCGTCTTGGCCCGCAGCAGCCGGCTGTGGGTGGTCAGCTGCACGGCGCTCCTGGCCATGTCCCGGATCTCCTCCCGGTTGGGCGCCGTCTCCCCGTGCACGTAGCGGTACGTGGTGGTCGGGGTGCCCTCGAAGGACGTCTTGGGACGCTTGACCAGGATCTGCTTGATGCCTCTGCTTCCTCCGCTTACGCCTCCTCCTCCGGTTTTGCTGAAGTCCAGCTGGTAGGTGGACACCTCCGGCCGAGCGCGCTCGATCTCTTCCCTGACGGGCATCCACGTGTAGAAGTCTGGCTTGAAGGAGTAGGCTTTGTGGGGGTTGCGCTTCCTTCCCAGACCCTGAGACAACGAGTGAGAGGCAATATGTGACCCAGCTGCACCACGAAAGGGACATTTAATTAAGTCGCTGGGCGAGTTTCTCACAACAGGCTTGCAAAGTCAAAAATCGGATTTAAAAAAAAAAATTGAGTTATGGGTGTTTTTGTGTTCTGTGACATCTCATCTTTTTATAAAGTGTTTTAAAACCAGTAG
>JAGGCT020002503.1:5000-10000 GCA_017654935.2 Phymorhynchus buccinoides | reverse complement strand
ATTAACAATGTAAGGATTTAAAAAAAATTTTAAACACAACTCTTCCAGTAAGGGTTCTTGGGTCATTAGTGCTAGTAAACATCACATTCGAGAACCAAAGCTTTAATTGTTAAAATGAAAACTTGATAAATGAACAGACTGAAGAAAAAAAAGAATAATATATTATGTCCTCCAAAATTGAAAAAAGAAACAAAACAAAAAAATAATAAACAACAACAACCCAATAGACTTGATGTAAAACTGAAATTTATACAGAAGACAAACATACAATGAAGCCATTTAAAGCCAACAAACACAATGAAAACCTGTAAACAGTACTTTAAATAGATGTGCCACCCCCCCTACCTATCTCGGTTAATTCTATTTTTCCGTTATTGCCTTTCTTACCATACATAAAGCTGTATTTTAGGAACACTTTTAGCTAATAATCTTTTTGGAATACTAACCCTATCCCTAACCCTAGCCCTAAACCTAACCCTACCCCCCACCCTATAAGACGGAAAAACGCAACGAACCACAACTGTGACAAATCGCGGTGTACTGCAGTACATAGTGGGGGGTAGGGTTAGGTTTAGGGCTAGGGTTAGGGATAGGGTTAGTATTCCAAAAAGGTTATTAGCTAAAAATGTTCCTAAAATACAGCTTTATGTATGGTAAGAAAGGCAAAAATGGAAAAATAGAATTAACCGAGAAATGCAGGGGGGTGGCACATCTTTACCTTTACCAAATAGTTATAATATTGCATTTAAATGAGTGTCCTGATAATAAATAAAGAAATAAATTAATTGCCAAGATTCTATGTTTTTGTATGATTTACATTATTTGTTTGAATTTCTGTTTTCTTTTTGCTGTCCCATCTTCTGGGCCGTACAGTGGTGTTGCTCCCACGTCGCTCATTCCGAATCCCAACTCGCAGCCACACCCCGGTTCATTCAAGTCTCAGAATCCGAAAACAGGAGTCCAAATGGAGCGAATATATATATATACTTTGTATAGTTCAAATATGCTTGCACAGGTCCACACATACGCACAAATGCATGTGTGTGTGTGCGTGTGTGTGTTTTTGTGTGTGTGTGTGTGTGTGTGTGTGTGTGTGTGTGTGTTGTGATGTGGTGTGTGTGTGCATTCTTTTTACTTTGATACATAAGTATATATGTCGAGCGCACACGCTGGAGTATAATTGTGAATGCATGTCTCAATGAGTGAATGAATGCTTACACACATGTGCATACAAACATGCACGCACACAAGCATGTGCACACACACAAACACACACACAATTACACATGCTTGAATGCATGGACACACATACAAAAGTACACATAAACACACACACAGGAGGATATATAATATTGTATGCATGCTTGAAAGCTTACAACTATGCATACACATGATTGTGGCCAAGATAGTGTTTTGCATATATGCTAAAAGAGGCATACAGACACAAGCGCACAGGTGTACAAACAGACAGACCAGTGTGATTGTTTGTCTGTAGAAAGACAGACAGTCACACACACACACACACACACACACACAAACACACACACACACACACACACACACACACACACACACCACACATACACACACACACACACACACACACACACACACACACACACACACACACACACACACACACACACACACCTGATAATGTCGATAGACAGACGTGCAGACAGTCACACACACAGACACACACCACACACACATGCACACACCCACACCCACACACACACAGACACACACACACACACACACACACACTGATAGACATTAGAGGCATATCCCACGAATTTCTACGCATTTCAACTGATAACATTCTCACACTCAACATATAACTATCTACCACGGTCCACACTACAGTGACTTACCCAACTCCCCACAATCTCACTCGCCATAGGCATGTTTCTCTCCCCGGTAAGTCACTCTCAAACGAAAAAAACCTTCCCGAATCAAAATGCACAAGCAATACTTGCTTCAACCCTTCAATTTCTATTATTTTCCCCTGACAAAATTATCTTACTTTCCCACGGTCATTTTGCAAGCATTCTGTCACACCACTAGACTAATCACGCTGACTACAAAACATTAGATCGATGAAACGGGGAGGGTTGAACAAGTTAGTGGCTAATGTCCTCTCACACAGGAAGCGTTCCTAGCGTAGCTAGGTAGCCGAACTACAGCGCACAGACTTGCCGCTTCCGTTTGTTTACGTTGGAAACTCGCTCGCGCAAGGCTCGTGAGTTTCCGTTGGCGCATGCGTATGACCTAGTTTCGGTTCTTGCTTTGCAAAGGCCTGCTAGAAGCTAACAGCACGTCTTCTTCTTCTTCTACTTCTCTTGAGGGCCCACGGTCAATGAGCTGACCATTCTGGCTCCTTTTGGGAAAAAAAAAAAGACTGATAAAGTATGGATGCGCGCAGGGCGTCAGCCACAGTATGGTTCGTCAAACGGCCACATATAGCTGTGCACACATATGTAACCATACATCAATTTGATTGGCTGCTATTTTCGTCACTTGCACAAGGTTCTTCTTCTACTTCCAGGCAAACTTTGTTTGCCCCACACTAAACCTTCTCACTGAATATACTCAGTAGAAACAACTTTTTGCTTTTCTCGGGTAAGGGATAGGGTTAAGACAAGGTTAGGGTTGGGCTAGGGATAGTTTTCATGCAACAACTTTCAACAACAAAAAGAAAAAGGAAAATAAATATTTATATTTGAGAAAAATATCTAGAGGGCAAAAGGCTTCATAAGCCTACAGAGCCTAAACTGATATGATATGATAAGTTCCTTCGGATGATACTGGGTTAATTAGAGGAAGTTAATTTGCAAGCACAGAAATTCCAGAAGGTGGGGGAACTATTTTGTTGTTGTTGAAAGACAGGTTCTTCTTCTTCCAGGCAAACTTTGTTTGCCCCACACTAAACATTCTCACTAAATATCTAAAACTTTTTGCCTTTCTCGGGTAAGGCATAGGGTTAGGACAATTAACGTACTAGGCTAGGGTTGGGCTATAGCACGGACCTACATTAATCACGGACCTACATTAGATGTAGGTCAGGTCAGGTCAGGTCAGGTCAGATCTTCAGGGCAGCCAGGCCTCACGGCCTCTTGATGTGCCCTATCTTTTGATTGTTTGTTATTGTGGCTTTGTTCATTAATCAGATTGGCACCGCTGTGGCGCTTTTTGAACTATCATTGTCGTCTTAATCATAATTGTATTTAAAAACATTAATTTGGGGGTCACTATCTAGGAGGTTTTTGAAATGGTTAATGTTGGAAGCAAGTTTAGTTTGTGCAGAGAGATTGTTCCAGTGCTGGGTGACTCTATTAGAAAAGAAGTTTTTTCTCATATTAGTTCTACTGTATTGGGTTAGTATTTTTAGATCACTGTTACGGGTTCTCAAATCGTTAGACAATTGAAACAAATGCTTGTTAGTTTTGTCAGGGTTATTCAAAATTTTATATACAGTTATCAAATCTCCCCTTACTCTTCTAAATTTTAAGGATGGTAAACTTAACTTATGAATAGTAAGAACAACACGGTTAGTCAAACGTAGGGTGCACTGAATCAAAAAAGTTCGTAGTTCCAATGTAGGTTCGTGGGCTATAGGGATAGTTTTCATGCAACAACTTTTAACTTCCTTCGGATGAGACTCAGTTTCAAAAACCGAGGTCCCGTGTGCGAGCACATGCACAAGATCTTGCGCACACGTTAAAGCCCATCCCACTATTCAGTAAGAGTAGGTCGTGTGTCGGTGGGATGGATTACTCTAATTCACATAGCACGCATCCTGTGCGCTAATGGTCTGAATGAAGACTGGTGAGCGCGGGGCAGGATAAACATCCCCACTGACCTGGAAGAAGAAGAAGAAATGACTGAAATGGCCACTTGCCATCATCCAATCAAATGATGTGCGGACTCTTCAGTTGCGCACAACTGTATGTCTGCTATTTTTTTTCGTCACTTGCACAGGTTAAACTTTGTTTGCCCCACACTAAACATTCTCACTGAATATACTCAGTAATGTCCAGAGATTGCTGGGAGTTGTGGGTTACCAATGATCAAAGGTTTGAATATACTCAGTAGAAACAACGTTTTGCCTTTCTTGGGTAAGGGATAGGGTTAGGACAAGGTTAGGGTTGGGTTAGAGGAAGTTGCAAGCGCAGAAATTCCAGAAGGTAGGAGAACTATTTTTTACGAAAGACCCCCTGGTATCCCCACTGGGGAAGGTCTATGTACGTGTGGTGTGACTGCGCGCGCCTGTCTGTCCGTCAACTGGTCTGTCTCTTTAGTTTTATCCCGGCTTTCATTTCATATTCCAAACCATGAACTGAATGTCTGGTCATATATGTACAGCGGAACCTCCCTTATAAGACCTTAAAAAATCATCCTTTTTTTTCTCATCCAGAATGTATTGCGATCTTATAAGGGAGGGGTCTCATAAGGGAGGTAATTCTAATACTTACAAAGAAGGGCAATGTCTCAGAGAAGCAGGTCTTATGTGGGAGGGAGTCATGTAATGGGGGGTCTTATAAGGGAGGTTCCACCGTATCATTTTGTCTATGCAGCCGTCAAGTTAAACGTTTAACGGGCATCTTAACGAGCACACTATAAGCTTTAAGCTTGTTGCTGCTCTAGGGGAAGACGGGGTAAAAAGCGCGTGGGCGGGTAAGAAGCCCACCCCAATTATCTCATGAAATGAAGCAAATTTCAGTCTCATTTTGCCCATGAGACGAGCGTTAACGTCTAGCATTCGTCTCATGGGCAAATTTGACTGAAATTTTCTTTATTTCATGAGATAATTGGGGTGGGCTTCTTACCCGCCCATGCGCTTTTTACCCCGTCTTCCCCTAACTATATTAATGTCCCCCGAAGTCGGAGTGTGGCTGCACACGTGGCGGGGTAATCGAAAACGGTCACACACGTAATGTTCTCATCAATAGCTGATGCACTTGTACCATACTTGTTCAAGTGCTTCGGCTGTTGGGATG
>JAGGCT020002503.1:0-2500 GCA_017654935.2 Phymorhynchus buccinoides | reverse complement strand
CCCGACCGGCACAGCTCCTGCCCTTCAATTTCAAAAATATTCCAAAATGAGGTCTTCTTCTGCCAATGATTTCCACCAGCCATAACCGGCAATAACTGACATATATATTGGGGTTCGAAGAAAAATTGCTGCGTGAGGATCCCCCCGAAATAAAAACACCCCAGCAGCAAACAAACAAACAAAAATTAAGATAAGAGCGTGTACGGGAAGGAGGGGAGGAGTTGTATAAGGAGTTGTATAAGGGAGGTAATTTTAGTGCTAACAAAGAAGGGCAATGTTTCAGAGAAGTAGGTCTCAATAGGTAGGGAGTCTTATAATGGGGGTGTCTTATAAGGGAGGTTCCATTGTACTTACATTTAGTTTTGGATTTCTTGAAAAGTAGAGTTCTTGTTTGCAGAAGACTTCTGAGAAGTTCAGCTGAGAAGTTCAGTTGAAGTTGATGATAACAACAAAAATCATACAGTTACATATCGCACTTTCTGCTTGCTTAGTTACATATCGCACTTTCTGCTTGCTTAGTTACATATCGCACTTTCTGCTTGCTTATTTTATTTTTTTGCTGTCCCATCTTTTGGCTGTACAGTGGCGTTGCTCCCACGCCGCTCCTTCCGAATCCCAATTCTCAGCCACACCCCGGCTTGTTCAGGTCGCAGAATCTGAGACAAGCAGTCCAAGGGGAGCGAATCTATGTTATACCGAGGAGGCACTGCACTGCTGCTGAGTCACTTCGGTGGAGTTCAGTGGAGCTTGTTCAGGACACCACCTACTAAGCCTCCTATTGAAGACACTTTTCTTTAGTCATGGAGCCAGTGTGAGTGAGGTCCTCCTGAGGGTGCCACCACGACTATCCACCGACAGCTCCCCAGAACACACTGATCCCCATGACTTTGACCCGAACGCACTAAGGCATAGACTGGATTGGAAACCGAATCTGAGGTCGCCATGAGAGCAGGGTATGCAAAGCCACAAAATTTGAGACTTTTTTCTTTTTAAAGATTGATGGAAATGAGGCGGATGACTATGATGATGATGCAATGGAGTTCCGTATCGGTCTGAGACTGCATGGCAGGGATGTATTCTATGCTTCATTTCATAATGATATCCCGGCGTTAACCAGGCCTAATAACTGCAGACACCTGCAGTGTTGGTCTTGAAATTAGAGCAACACTCTCAGGATCGCATCCATTAAAAGCGGATGAAGCTTGACTGTGTGGTTTCAGTCTTCCCATTGAGCTCACAGCCACTCACTCTGGGTAAGAGTCGGTCCAGGAATGGAAAAAAAACCTCACCTCTGAAGGGATTCAAACCCATGACCTCCCAGTCCCAGTCTCAGTCAGTAGTCCACACCGCTAACCACTATGCCACAGCGGCTGGTCGCTTGTTTATTTTCTGATTTTTTTCCCCTCACAGAACTGAGATAACCACCTCAGGTAATTGCTGAGTGTCGCCCTGCAATGCAGCAGTGCCACATATTAGCACCACCATGGCCAGAGAGACTGAAGAGTGTTGGTGCTGGGTTGAAAAAGAGCTGGGCAAAGGAAGCTTCGGCAACGTCTTTCTTCTGACCTGCTCACAACCACCGCATGGAGCCCTGTCCAAGGTGACTAAAAATAAGATCGTTTGCATAATATTACGTTATAATGCAGGAATGGATGAAATTTGTTTTGAACTTTGTTGCGAATTGTTTTACAGTACTTAAAGACCCACCACGTCAGGTGTCAAAATCACGTGTTTTCGCTCTTATAGCTGGTAAGAAATCTTAAGAAATCTTCCTAGCATAAGAGGGAATGTGACACATGACAATAGCAGAAAACAAGTGAACAAACCAGCAGTGTGTATGTGTGTGTGTCACTGTGTGTGTGTGTGTCACTGTGTGTGTGTGTGTGTGTGTGTACATGTGTTTGTGTGTGTACACGCGTGTGTGTGTGTACATGTGTGTGTGTGCAACAATTTGAACAAGGAATTTTGTATAAATAAGGTTTATTTCAATGAATTGCCCCAAACAGATAAGTGATTAATTTTTCCTATCTTGTTTCGCCATTCGTACCCGAGTAGATGCCAGAGCATGAGAGGACTTTCAATGGATTTTATGGATTTAGTTAAGTATAAAGCTATATTTTGTTTTCCTAACGGAGTCCCAGGCCATGCACCTGAGTTATAATATGACTGATAATATATAAGAAACTGTTATTACATTATTATTTTTTAAATTTTGGTGAATTCTTTTTATAATGGTTATTAGAAGCGCCTTTTGGGCCGTGTACACACATATGCGGAGATTCCGTGCGGAAATCCCATGCGCAATCCGTAAATAAGTGGAAGAAAGAAGGGTAAAGATGTACGGATATGGGGAAATTCGGACACGTGCGCAAATCTTTTCCCTTCTTTCTTTTACTTTGCGGATTACGCACGGGTTTCCGCACAGAATCTCCGCATACGTGTGCACAATGCTTCAAATCAGCTCTCAAGACCCACTTATTCAAGCTACATCACAACCTTT
>JAGGCT020002502.1:0-25000 GCA_017654935.2 Phymorhynchus buccinoides | reverse complement strand
ACCGATCAAGCGCTCTACCCGCTAATCGTTTCTTATGTAAACAAATCTGGTCAAACCACGGTTTGCTTTTCCGCGCACGTGTTGTAGGCCTAACTGTTTTTTGCATGCATTTCCCAGCTTTTAACAACAAGCTCGTGAATTTTTCAACAGCCGAGTCCACGTTAACTACAACATCATTCATGCAGTCAGCAAGTATTTCCCTAGCTTCTTCCGACTTTAAAAAATCAACAAACTTGCTGCCTTTGTTTCCATCCCACTTAATTCTGTGAAAAGGCTCTTGGCTTTGTTCTTCATCAGTTTTGTCAATATCTTTACACCACAAAGAAAGAACAACAGGCATGTGTTGGGATTCCACCCGTTTCGGTACACCAAAGCATTTCACACTAGACATCAAATTCACAGAACACAAAAAATAATCAATAACGCTGTTTCCGCGTTCAGATAAGAAGGTAAATTGACCATTTCTGTCTCCATCACATAGACCATTCAAAGGTGTTAAATCAAACATAGAACACAAATCAATCATCGATTTGCCAAAACGATTAATAACAGTGTCCATAGAATGTCTCACATAACATCCACTACTTTCACACGCAAACATCACATCCATTTCTCTGTCTTCTAGTCTCCAATTCTGGCATTGAAATCGCCGGCAAAGACAAGATGAACGTCTTCTCTTTTTTCATATTTTTCAAGAATAAACTGTTCTAGCATTTCAAGATTGTTTTTAAATTCTTTTTGTTTGTAATAGTCACTGTTCACTGGATGGTTATACAAACCAACAAACAAAACATCCTTGTCTGTACTAAAAAGTGTTTTGCATAGTTTTACACAAACAATATAAAGTCTTTGAAATGGATAGAAAAATCAAAATTAGGAAATGTAAACGTCTCAACAAGACACACAATATCAAAAGACGTAATGTAATTTATAAAGTCTGGGTCTGTCAACTTTGAAAGAATCAACATTCCAGGAAATACAAGAAATAAATTCATGTCTATGTACATCATCAGCGTCACTGTTACGTGTATGCGTGTGAGATTGTGTATTTGTGTTTTGAGTGAAGGAACGTGAACCTGGGCCTTGACCTAATCTTCATTTATTTTTACTCCGTGCTGAAGAAGAGCGAGATGCACGTGCATTGTTGTTGCCCCATGCGTCAGTTAGACTGGATTGTCGCCCATTCGCCTTTCCCTTCTGTCCTCTTACAGAAGTGCTTTCGCCGCTGACTGGTGGTGGGGGGGAGTGGGGAGGGGATGAGGGGGAGTGGGAGCGCGGCATGACGTTAGGGGAATCCCCTTTGTTGGTGGCTGACTGGGTCTTAGAAGGCGAGGCAGAGGTAGGGGAACCCCCTTTGCTGGCAGAGGGTGTGGCATTAAGGGGTGGTACTGGGGCAGGGGTAGCTCCTTTGGTAACGGCTGTCTGGCGATCCACAGGGGTGACAGGAGCAGGAGATGCCCCCAATGGCGTGGCGTTCCTCGGGTTCTGGGTTGTGCTCATTTGCGTGGTTGAGGCTTCACGTTGCGGTTTCACGTGGAGTTTTCCTTTGAGGAAGTAGCCAAACTTCCCCTCCTCTTTCAGCTGTCTCAGCTGTGCCGATTGTCTGCGAGTCAGATCCTGTGAGACGGACAGCTGATCGTGTTTCATGTCCTCACGAGCCTCGTGGTTCGTCATCAAGCGCATGAGGTCCCCCCATCTTTGGAACTTGGCGATCACAGGGCGTGGTTGAGCACTGGCACCACGGGGCTTTCCCAGTCTGTGGGCACGTTCTATGACATCATCAGACCACCCTGGCCTTGTCATGTACGTGCGTAGAATATTCGTAACAGCTTCAGCACACAATTCAGGACCCCCATCTTTTGACTCAGGAATCCCGAAGAACCTTACATTGTTGCAGCGTGAGAAACGTTCTAACGTGTCTATTTCTTCTTGTAGACCAACTACTGTCTCACGTAGCTCCTCCTGTTCATTCTTCAAATCATCAATGTCTTCACTGTTTTGCTTCACTGCCTGCCCAGTCTGAGTTGTCTCTTGCACTAAGCGTGAAATGGTCTCCTCCATTACGATCTGTCTGTCCTCTATCTTCTTCAGACTGTCCCCATGGCGATTCACTGTCTGTAGGATCTGAGAATACTGTCCCTCTAGCTTTTTCTCTAAAATAGAGAATTTTTCCAAGATCAAGTCCATTTTCCCATCCATGTTTCCCGGGCCAGGGTTCTGATGGACGTCTCCAGAAAGTAAGACCTTCCTAAGACCGAGCAGGTAGTTGACAAGGGAGAGGGCAGCAGTACAAAGCCCAGGCAGGTAACTAGCTAGGGGCGCGTCATGGCTTGATGTTTCCAACACAGAGAAAAAAGGCGAAGGAAAAGTTCCATAACAAGCAGCGGGTTGGAAAGGGAGCGTACTGGATGGTTCTTGCACGGCAGTTGACACATTCTCGTGCAACACGCACAGAATTGCCGAGGAAAACAGCACGCACAGGTAGGCCAGCAACATATCGCTTGCAGAGACGCTTTTCACGTGCGAGGAATACTTTGCATCAGAAAATGGCCTACAATTTCTATGTTTTGGGGCACAAATTCGAACACAAGAATGTCCTATTCTAGCCCTCCACTGTTCCAAAGAAATCATTTTGCTTGATATTCATGACAGGTGATATTCCAGAAACTTACTTGTAGCACAAACTAACACACAGCACAGTCCAAAACAGGTAAACAACTTGAGTTTTCTGCACTGGTCGAACATGACGTCCTACGTAGTCGCCATCTTGAATGCAAGCCGAGAGAGAGAGAGAGAGAGAGAGAGAGAGAGAGAGAGAGAGAGAGAGAGAGAGAGAAGAGAGAGAGAGAGAGAGAGAGAGAGAGGGGGGGTGGGTATTGTTGCTTTCTATTCCCACTTGCAGACTAAGTAGGCCTAGGTCAACATGCTCTATCCAGCCAGTCAGGGAGAGGTAACTGAAAGGTCAGAAAGGCCCTGAAGGCGAGCAGGAGAAAAAAAAGGGAGAGGTCTATTTTTGGTGGTCTGAGTGCTAGCAGAAAATGGGAAGGCTTAGCAGTGGCTTGCTGAAATCTGGGTCTAACTTTCTGATGCTGAGAATGTGAGCTGTGGCACGCACAGACAGATTCATGATTATGTCATAGTAGTCATTCACTCAAAAAACATTGTGAAAAAAACTGCTTGTGTTTTGGGGCTTGAACTCCGTAATCAGCATGACCTTGACCTTAAAATAAAACTAAAGCAATCAGCTGATGTCCTCTATAACTTGTACACTAAAAGTGATTTTAAGTACAGTGCACATGTTTTAAGAAAATGAGGCCGGGCGGATGGACGGATGAAACAAAATCAATACTTCCCGAAGCATCGCTCGGGAACTAAAAACATCACAACCCACCTTGGGAACTGAAAAGCCATCGGTGTATCCATCCTTCAGCAGGTGACAAAGCCGGACGGTCAGAGATTCGCGCTGACCATACGAATCGTCCATCGAAGAATCGTCCATGTCAAGGTCGTCCGCTCCGCTCGTGGTCCTCTCCATCAGATCCAGAGCTCCAAAATGAAGAGCGAGGTCAGGGTCCACCTCACCGTGAACCAGCACCAGACTTTCCTCCTCCTCTGCCAGGTCCTCGATACAGTCAGGGTCCGGTGCCACCGTGCACAGCTGAGCCACAGCCAGGCGCAGGCCGTGTCTTTCGCCAGAGAACACCGGCACCAGAACCTCTCCCGTTTGACTCCCCTCCTTCCCTCTGGTGACTTTAAGAATTTAAGTTTTACGTCCTCTCGACCTGGGAAGGCACATATATATGGGACATCTGGCTGTAGGCTCGCGAAAATGGTGTTTTACGTCCTCTTGGTCTGAATCAGGCACATATGGGACATTTGTAAATACAAATATGGTGGGAACAATACTGGAGGCAATGCCCGGAGGCAGTATGAAACCAGTAAAGTCCCGATTTTTTTATTAATACAGATAGGTGTAGCGGTAACCACGCCTCGGTTAAACCTCATCGGCTATGGCACCGCTACAAGTATTTGTTGCATTTCAGCCTGGCTGTAGGCTGGTGGTAACTGGTGTTTTACGTCCTCTCGACCCCTAGGGGCACATATGGGACATCTGGCTGTAGGCTATTTTGGGACCTTATTATTCTATTTTCGCTATTATGAGTGTCCCTGGCTTGACAAAACATGCATTTATTTTAAAATATTACAAATCAAAACTAATAAAGTGGATGCTTTGAAACTGTTGCAGGTGTTAGTCCTGTATATTGTGTACATATTGCCAAAATGTCACGTTTGTATCTGTTACCATTATTTAGAAAATATTTTTGTTGTAACCTATGCAAATCGGCCAGTAGAGAACGGTTGCAAGGGGAAGCAACTGGCCAGCATGGAATGAGCTAAGGCTATGTCAGACCAGTTGGCATAGGCTAGAACACCATGGCTACATCAAAATGTTGTTATGCTACGCATACCTGGTAGTTATGCGGGGACTGTCCTTAGTCATGACAAGCTCCTAGCATGACATCATCAGTCTCCAAAATCCCCCCCGAAGATGGAGTGTGGCTACCCACCCGGCGGGGTAATCAAAAACGGTCACCCGCGTAACGTTCTCATCCCTAGCTGATGCATTTTGTACCATAGTGTTCAAGTGCCTCGGCTGTTGGAATGATCCCTGGAGTCTTTTAGTCAGGGTACGTCAACAACAACAACATCCCTAGCTGATGCATTTGTACCATAGTGTTCAAGTGCCTCGGCTGTTGGAACGATCCCTGGAGTCTTGTACGTCAACAACAACAACATCCCTAGCTGATGCATTTTGTACCATAGTGTTCAAGTGCCTCGGCTGTTGGAACGATCCCTGGAGTCTTTTAGTCAGGGTACGTCAACAACAACATCCCTAGCTGATGCATTTTGTACCATAGTGTTCAAGTGCCTTGGCTGTTGGAACGATCCCTGGAGTCTTGTACGCCAACAACATTTTGTGCACCAAAGCTAACCCCTGATTTCAAGGACACAATGAAAAACTAACACCCAAAGGTGCTGATGGAACCCAGAGATGCACCAGCCATGCCTGCCCTATCAACACGAGAGCAGCCCTAGGGCAGGCGTGGCTGGTGTATCTCTTTGTGCAACAACGCTAAAGCCGCCTCACACTACCCAACCTTTTCAGTTGGAAGAAAATTCAGTTGTAAACTACTTGTGGGTGTGTGCCGTCTTCACTATCAGCAAGCATTGGCTGTGTATTCCCACAACTGCCTGAGTGAGTTTGAAGTAAATGGTGCAGTTGCCAATTCCTTCCGACCTGGTTGGAAGGGTTTCATCCGACCAAAATTTGCATAATTTGTGATTTCTACTCCCTCTGTCAAAAGAAAGGAAAACCGTGGAAGGGTCACAACCATTTTCATCCGACTTGGTTGGATAGTGTGAGGCGGCTTCTACCAGTTACCTTAAAAATCTGCCCATTGTCTGGGTACTCTTGCAGGATGTTCCTCAGATCCTGCAGAAGGCTGGGCCGTTCAAAGCCCACCACCTGAGGACCGCCGGCATCTCTCTCTTCCTTCTCCATTCTCTGTTCTTCCTGGGTTACTTCAGCTAAGCCATCTGTTCATCCGAACAAACAAACACAAAACACCACAATGTCAATAACACAAACGAAGGCGGCAGCTACAGTGGCTAAAACGCTTGCCTGTCAATTCCAATGCGCAAGTGATCCGGGATCGAATCCCGGCCACATTCTTTCTTTCTAGTTTGACAGGAAAACCGAACTGAACATCGAGTCCTTCGGATGGAGACTGAGAGTCTGACCTGTGCGCTTTACGCACGTTAAAATCCAGAAGGTGGCAATTTTGTATTCGATACGGGCTCGGACAGGAAGCCAGTGCAGCTCCCTCAAGAGAGGCTTTGCATGGTCGAATATGCGTTTTCTGAGGACTATGCGTGCAGCATGATTCTGAGCTCTCTGCAGTTTGTCGAGAAGCGTGTTTGGGAGACCAAAATACAAAGAATTGCAATAGTCCAGTCTGGACAAAACAAATGCTGACATGAGCTTTTTGGCCGCATCGATAGCGCACAGGATGCGTGCTATGTGAATTCGTGTCATCCATCCCACAGGCACACATGGCCTACTCGTACCGAATAGTGGGATGGGCTTTAACGTGTGCACAAGGTCTTGTGCATGCGTTCGCACACGGGACCTCTGGTTTTTGAAAAGTCTCATCCGAAGGACTTTTTCCCCATCTAACGTCAGGTACCCATTTACACCTGGGTGGAGTGAGGTAAATAGGAGTAAAGTGCCTTTCCCAAGGACACACCACTGTGAACCGAGCTGGGTTCGAACCCACGCACTCGCAAACCTGACGGATCACAAGTTGGCTGCCTAAGCCAAGGCGAAGAAGAAGAAGACATAACTATGCAGTGCAAGTAAACCTTAGCCATTTAGAATGCGTAGTAATCACTCACAATGCGATCGAGTGTTAGTCTTCTTCTTCCAATATAGTTGTGAAAGTCAGTTCTGACTATTATTACAACTGAAAAGGGCGAGAAAAAAAAAAGAAAAGAAGAGAGAGAGAGAGAGAGAGAGAGAGAGAGAGAGAGAGAGAGAGAGAGAGAGAGAGAGAGAGAGAGAGAGAGAGAGAGAGAGAGAGAGATAGATTTGGTGGGTAGACAGCCAGACAACCGGCCAGACTGGGACCGTTCAGCGGAACCCAGCCATGATGCCGGCCCAACCACTGCCTACACTTGAGTCTGGAGCTTTTAGTGCTCTGCCAACAGCCTCCTGAAGAAGGCCTTGGCAGAAGGGGCCTGAACAGTTTCTGGAAGCAGGGCGTTCCAGACTCTGATGGCGCGGGGGAAGAAGGAGGAGCTGCGCTGCTGGGTGCGGCAGGGGATCCTGCTGAACTGCTCACTGTCTCCTCTTCTCGCTCTTGCAGCTAAGGGCTGCAGATGTTCGCACCTGACCTGGAGCTGCCCTTTGAGGATTTTGTAGAATGTTCTGAGTCTTGTGGCGGCTCTTCGTTTTTGCAGCGTGGGCCACTCCAGTTTGTTGAGCATGGCAGTCACGCTGGACTTTTGATGATAGTCATTCATGACGAAGCGTGCTGCTCTACGTTGGACTGCTTCAGTCATTGATGTTTTTCTGCGCTGTGGGATCCCACACGCTTGAGGCATATTCAAGATGAGGACGGACAAGTGCTTTGTAGGCCTGTTCATTCATGTTCTTCTGATTCGTCTTGAGGGTCCTTCTGATGAAGCCAAGGGTGTTGTTGGCTTTGGCCACAGTGTTGTTTATGTGGGTGTCCCACTTGCCGTCATCCTGCAGTGTGATTCCCAAGTAATTTGTGGAGGCCACTCTCTGCAATTCTTGATCGTGGAGGGAGTACTTGGGGGAGGCGGTGGTAGTCCTTCATGTGACATGCATGACACTGCATTTGTCTGGGTGGAATTGCATGTCCCACTCATGTTCCCATTGTTCCAGTGCCTTCAGGTCTTCCTGCAGCTGCTGGTCTTGTTGGTCTGCCTGCTCTCGGTACAAGATGGTGTCATCAGCAAAGAGGCGGGTAGGAGAGGCCACTCTGTCTGGGAGGTCATTAGTGTAGACCAGGAAGAGACAGGGGCCGAGGACGCTACCCTGGCCCTGGGGGACTCCCGATTTCACAGCGACGGGATCGGACCGGCTGCCCTCCACAACCACAGTCTGAGTTCTGGCCATCAGGAAGTTTGAAATCCATAAAGTCAAGTCGGACTATAGTGAATGAATTAAGAATCATATTATTAATGCTTGATTAAACGAAAGCGAAATGGTTAAAACATACCTGTGATGTAAATGTAACCGTTCTTCGCGCACCACTCGCTCTGTCTCCCTTGGCGCCTCCGTCGCCGAGTCTAGTCATAGGACGACGCTTCACGGTAACTCGCTCTACTTTCGGTTTCCAAGAAAAACGTCCTATAAATAGTATATGACGTAATGTATTGCAACTTTCATTTTAGCATAGACTATTCGATGAGCGGTACAGCTTTTTACCGAAAATAACCAAAAAGGACCGAGAAAAAGTCTTAAATGACATTTTTAGCCGATATTCAGATTGAAAAATTGTTATAAATGTTGGAAAATTACGTTTCACTTGTGCAGTTTCATGACTTTCCTGATGCTTCCTCTTCTGATCATACTCCGCTATCTCTCTCTATCCACAATAGTCGCGTCATAGTCGCTGATAATGATATGATGATGAACCTGAAGAGCTCATGAAGTTTGGTGTTGGCGGTAGAGGTGCTAGAATACCTAAAATCGTTGAAAGTGATGATGATGTTGATGATGATCATCATCACGATCATGATGATAATGATGACGATGATGATGATGATGGTCGTGATGGTGATCATGATGAAGATGATCGTGATGTCAAGAAGACAAAACGCAGCGTCATTGTCAAAAATGATGATGATGATGATGATGCCTTTCCAGATGCCATTCGAATGACGTGCACTTTGCACATGAAAAAGAACCTTTCAAAGAAACTTTCGGATGAAGTTGGCTTTTCAGCCAAAGATAGAAAAAGAGTTCTGTGAAAGCATAGGCCATGTCCTCAAGCAGGCTTTCGATTGGAAATCGCTGAAACTGTCTGATTTGGTTTTTAAAAAAAGCTTCATTCTGTTGTTTGTGCTCAAATTAGTGAGTCAGAAAGATCATTACATGACACTGGAGAGTTCATGCTTGATCCGGAATACAGAAAATTCTCTGTTCCCAGGGACACATGACTTTTTGAAAGCCAGAAAACCAGAGAGAAGCGATTTCTCAAATTTTTGAGGACACCCAAGAATGCAGACTCTCTTTTTGTGAGAAGCCAAATGGGCAATGCCTCTGCGGTTGAGCCAAAGTACAAACTGAAGGCTAAAAAAGTGTCTTTGGTTTCAGCTGTAGTCCCGTTCAGGATCAGGATCAGTACGTAGGATCAGGATCAGTACGTCGCAGGTGCCAATACTGGCAATAGTCGCGACTAGTTTCCTTTACCTCTTTCTTCTTCTTCCCGCCCACACCCCTCCTATCTCTCCCTCTCTCTGTACGTGCTGGTGTTGCGAAAAATATGTCCCGCGTGAAATGTTGCCCGTTTCCTCAATCGAATTGTTTGCTGTTTGGGAATGATTCGCCCCTGAATACATTCAGATCAGGCGTCTGGTGGCATGCAGGAAGAGCAGAAGATTCATTACTAAATATTGGGAGGTCATGCAGTGATATTTTTTTCTGAAATTTCTTATTTTGTCTGTATGGGTGTTTGTTAACATCGTCCACCATTTTGGAAAAATGCAAAAGCAGTGTCTGTAGGCCCACATCGATTTATCGGCAACGATGTAAATTATGACACCCTCCAACTCAATTTAGCGGCTTTTGCTGTGCAGATTCTTTCTTCTTTCACCACACAATCACCATCATCATGATGACTGAGCACTTAAATATCTAATTTTAGATTCTTTAATTTCTTCTTTCACCACACAATCACCATCATCATGATGACTGAGCACTTAAATCTCTAATTTTAGATTATTTCTTCTTTCACCACACAATCACCATCATGATGATGACTGAGCACTTAAATATCTAATTTTAGATTCTTTCTTCTTTCACCACACAATCACCATCATCATCATGACTGAGCACTTAAATCTACAATTTGTTTTTAATAGTCAAACCTCTATTATAAGACCCTCAGTTAAAAGATCTCCTTTCATTTAAGACCGATTTTTTTTAACGGATGCTGAAGTGTTCCTATAAAAATGACCTCTGTTATAAGACCCCCTCTATTAAAGCCCACTATTAAAGCCCTCTATTAAAAGCCCACTCTATTAGATTGTGGCGGTACCATAGCCGATGAGGTTTAACCGAGGCGTGGTTGCCGCTACACCTATCTGTATTGCTACAAAATCGGGACTTAACTGGTGTTGCACTGCCTCCGGGCATTGCCTCCAGCATTGTTCCCACCATCTTTATATCTACAAATGTCCCATATGTGTCTGTTCCAGACCGAGAGGACGTAAAACACCATTTTTCATTCATTCAGACCCCCTCCAATCTAAGAGTTTTTTTCCTGGCTTTTTGGAAGTCTTGAAGTAGAGGTTTGATTGTAGTTATCGTTACGGGAGTCAGGGCCGGACCTGGGATACATTACTGAGAAGGGGGGGGGGGGGGTACAAACAAGGGCGGGGGTCTGCAGGCTGGTGTGGGCCCCCAGTGGGGTCCAGGGGCAATGCCCCTGGTGGGGGTCAGCTGAAGTTTTTTTAAAAAGAAAATAAAGTGCCTTTAAAAAAAAAAAGATAGCACCCAAAAACAATAAAACAGAAGACTTCTTTCTCAATCAATCACCATCTCCCTCTTCTTTTTTTTGCGTCTTACGGAACCCCCTGGGTCCGGCCCTGATGGTTGTGGCGCGCATTCATGCTTATTACGCAGCATGTCCAAGTTTAAAAAAAAAAAAAAAGTAATAGCAGTCTCCATCTCCCTCTTTTTGTTTTTGCGGGGTGGTGGTGGGTGGGGTGTTTACGGCCGGAACCCAGCCTAGGTAACCCCCACCCCCACGGTCCGGCCCTGATGGTTGTGGCGCGCATTCATGCTTATTACACAGCATGTCCAAGGTGTTTTTTTTAAGAAAATAAAGTGCAAAAAACACCTTTAAATAGCACCCAAGAACAATAAAACAGAATTTCTTTCTTAATCAGTCTCCATCTTCCTTTTTTTTTGACGGGACTTCTTTCACACCAGGACTTATTTCTCGTGACACCGGGTGGGTGTGCATGCACACAAAGTGTGTGTGTATGTGTGTGTGTGTGTGTGTGCGCGCGTGCGTGCGCATGTGTGTCAGTGTGTTTATGTCTGTTTGTGAGGGGGTGTGCGCGCGTTCGTTCGTGTGTACGTGTCAGTGTGTGTGTGTGTGCGCGTGGTGTGTATGTGGTTTATGTGCTTTCTTTTATAAAAGTTTTCATATTTTGAGGGTGTTTTTCTGTTTACTAAAAAACACACCAAAAAACTACACAAGATGGACGATTGCGTACAGTCATTTTTTTTCCTAAACAAAGATCTATGGTTGTGCATATACGGGTGTCGTTTGATCACGTCAGTGCACGGGCCATCGCGGGAAACTTGGCCTCGGCATTTCCACCTATTTTCGTCACGATCATTTCATATGTGTGTGTGTGTGTGTGTTTGTGTGTGTGTGTGTGTGTGTGTGTGTGTGTCAAGTCAAGTCAAGTCAAAATCATCTTTATTGAGGGTTAAAGAATAAGCTAACAAAGCTTTTTTTCATCCTGCCCTGTGTGTGTGTGTGTGTGGGGGTAATCTCTTTATAACTGTTGTTTTTTGCTCAACTGTTTCAGTGCGGAGTGGGGTTGAATTTGGGGATTAACATCTCTGGGAAGGACCTACGTAAGAGAGAGAGAGAGAGAGAGAGAGAGAGAGAGAGAGAGAGAGAAGGTTTTCAAGGTCCGTCAAGGTCAATGTCACGACGGCAATACAATGCTTTTTTTCACCCAGCCCTGGGGTAAATAGAACATCCAATAACAAAATTTGACGCGATTCGGTCAAGCGGTTCGCCTTGAGAGAGAGAGAGGAATTTTTTTTTTCTTTAACCAGGGAAACATGAGATAAGCAATACAATGCTTTTTTTTCACCCAGCCCTGGGGTAAATAGAACATCCAATAACAAAATTAACAAGGGCGTCGCCGAGCGGCAGACATGTCCGTCACCAGCAATGCCACGCACTTGCGACACCCCGTAGAGTGTCACATCCTGACACAAAATTGGAAGGGATTCTGTCTTCTAGTTCACGAGATACAGCTTTTAGAAGAAACATATAGCGCAAAGAAGGAAATTTCGGTTTTCAAGGTCACACTTCAAGGTCAAGGTCAGCATGGTGATAATTTATGCTCGGATGTTTTCTTCTCTAGGGTATACAGTACCACACACAATCTGAAGCGCTTCTGTCAAGTACCAATGTGGAAAATATGGCTTAAAACCCAATGTGTAGACCCCTACCACTTTCAAGGCCTACGGATCGCCCGGACCGTGACCTTGACCTTGATGGGTATGCCACCATCAGAACGGGCATAAGCCAAAGTACCTTCATGCCAAATGTGAAGACTCTAACACTAACGGTGTGGGAGTTATGGCCCCTGAAAGATTTTCGGTTTTCAAGGTCGTACGCCAAGGTCAAGGTCACGACGGCAATATGGTTTGCGCGGATGCCTTCCTCTCATGGTGACACACCAGCACACACAATTTGACGTGATTCTGTCAACCCGTTCGAAAGATATCCTTGGGACAGACAGAAGGAGAAAAAAATGACCCTCCGATTTTCAGGCTCCAGCGATCTTTTTGACCTTGACCTTGACCTTGATCGGTATGCCATCATCAGAAGGGCATAAGCCAAACCACCTTCATACCAAGTTTCAACATCCTATGTTGATCGGTGCTCGGTTTTCAAGGTCGTACGTCAAGGTCAAGGTCACGACGGCAAAATGGTTTGCGCCGATCTCTTCCTATTAAGGAGGCACACCTTCACACAAAATTTGACGCGATTCGGTCAAGCGGTTCGGTTTGCCCACCATGCAGTGCGATGCCGCCCCAATCTCCTCACTTGATGCTAGTCAGATAACTGCGGCACTCAAAGAGATATCCTTGGGACAGACAGAAAAAAAAAAAAAAAAAAAAAAAATACAAACCAGCCCATCGCAATAGTCCGTCTTGGTGACGGACTAACTAAGGCATGTACAAAAGTGAAAAGGCAAATGGGTTACACAAAAAAGAAACACTTGGGGTAATGACAGATGAGGGGGGGATAAGGAGGGGGAATAAGGGGGAGGGGAGGGTATACTGCAGCATGTCACAACACACACAACACATGAGTAATAGTAGTAAAACATAGATGAGGAAGAAGAAACAGAAAACAAAATTACATATGATCTTTAAGATTTGGAAATAGAATATTTTGATATGCCTTGTTGAAAGAATTCATGCCAGCTATTTAATGCCAGAGAGAGAGAGAGAGAGAGAGAGAGAGAGAGAGAGAGAGAGAGAGAGAGAGAGAGAGAGAGAGAGGGAGGGAGAGAGAGAGAGGGAGGGAGAGAGAGAGAGAGAGGGAGGGAGGGAGAGAGAGAGAGAGAGGGAGAGAGAGAGAGAGAGAGAGAGAGAGAGAGAGAGAGGGGAGGGAGAGAGAGAGAGAGAGGAGAGGGAGGGAGAGAGAGAGAGAGAGAGAGAGAGAGAGAGAGAGAGAGAGAGAGAGAGAGAGAGAGAGAGAGAGAGAGAGAGAGAGAGAGAGAGAGAGAGAGAGAGAGAGAGAGAGAGAGAGAGAGAGAGAGAGAGAGAGAGAGAGAGAGAGACAGAGAGACAGAGAGAGAGAGACTGAAGACTGAAAAACTTTATTACACAAGGATTAAAATACAAAACAATTAGGCAAATAGATATGGGCATGCATGATGATGCAAGGCAACAACAATTAAAAAAACACTAGAGTCTTTTTGGGTCCAGTGACCTTTGACCTTGATTTTCGAACTTGGTCTAGATATCCTTAGTACCTATCCGCACGCACAATTTGAGTGTCCTAGGCTCTTGCTTTCCCATATGTGCCTTCCCGGGCCGAGAGGACGTAAAACTCCAAAATTTCTTCTTGCTTTCAAACGTTATCGTGCCAGGTGCTCGGCAGTATTTTTGGCTCCAATGAAGTTAGCTTTGACATAATATACAGCGACACCACCATGTGGGTCACCTGGCCTGTCACGCCTGACAGGAGGTTGAAAACCTGGGATAAAAATGTTCATCATCTAAAGCAGCTTCTGAAAACAAGGGATTAATTTTATGAAGTTCTACTAAAGCTTAAGTGGGAAACTACACGTTGTTACTTTCTAAGTTAAGTAAACTTTCTAAATAGAAAGTAATAACGTTTAGTTTCCCACTTAAGCTTTAGTAGAACTTCATAAAATTAAGGGCTGGTCTCTGATACACTGATAACGTCGAAACAATCTGCTTCACTTTGAACTAGAGAAGTCTTTTTACTTAAACTGCTGCGCATTCAAGTGAAGTATGGACAGTCCATTTAGATCAATGTTACCTGGTCTTGGATTTGGGTGAACGTCGCCCACTAGTAGCAATAACAACTGAATAAGCAGCATGAATAGAAGATCGACCAGCAGGCTAGATGAACACACGTATCTAGGGATACTATCCTCACTGAGCGATTTAGAAAAGTTGTTAGGACTATCATGCAACTGTTTTCGATAAGCAGTATTGGGCAAAAGGTATTTGAACATGATAAAAACAAAAAGAGCTAGGTCTGTATGTTGCTAAAAGAAGAATGGAAATAATGCTACCTATAGTGACAAAAGACATGCTATAGTATATGAGGATGATTTAAGAGCCCTGGCGTCAAACATTCCTGACTCTGGCTCTGAACTGGGCTAAGCAACAAGTCATGTCACAGAACGAAGCAAGAACTCAAATGTTCAGATGACAGAATCGGAATGCTACTTCCTTTTCTTTGTCTTTAGTGGTCGGCTCTCGCCCTGTCAAACTTTGCATGTGGGTAGATAACTAGGATATCCGCTAGGCCAAGTTCGAAAATGAAGGTCTTTGGTTATAGGTCAAGTACATTGGAGCCGAAAATGCCGCGCAGCTGCTTGATCTAGCGTTTTCATGCTCTAGTTATTTTTTTTCTTTGAAGCATGGAAACGTATGGTCTATCTCTTCTTCTTCGCTGTGCGTGGCCACAATCAACTCTGATTATTTTGCCACGGAACCGGAGGTTCTACCACTTATGGGGAAGAAAAGGCTCAAAGCCTGAGAAGAAACTGAAACGTTAGGCCTTTGAGCGACAGATACAAAAATAAGGGATTAAGTGCTTGCACTGGGTTAAGACCATTAAACCCCCCAGTTCAGCCGGGAAGAAACAGGCCCCACTTCCAGCAACAAGCAAAAGCAGAAGAGAAGGGGGGATTTTTTTTAATCTCCCTCTCACACACACACACACACACACGAGACACAAGGTGTGCAGAACACAAAATATGGAACAAATTACTACTACTAAACAAAACTTCTTATATAGCGCAAAACCTCACAATCAAAATTTGAGCTCTTTGCGCTTTACAACATAAATGATAAACGAGAACTTATTAAAAAAAAGAAGTTCACAAGCATTAATAATATATCACACACAGAAACACACACACATAGACGCTTAAATACTGATAAAATCAAGAAATGAAAAATCATTTGCATTAAAATAATACACACACACACACACACACACACACACACACACACACACACACACACACACACGCGTGTGCGCACACACACACACACACACACACACACAAACATGATAATACCCCAGCCGATTAATCAAAGCTCAGGAAATATATTGTGTAAGAGAATCAGAGTCAGTTTTTTTAGCGCTCTTTTGAAGGAATCTGAAGAATTTGTATGTCTAATTTCACTGAAAAGGGAGAGAATTCCAAACAGTAGGTGCACAGAAAGAGAACGGTGGCCAAAGGATTTTTGTCTTGACTTGAGGAATCTGGAGAATTCTGTGATCAGAAGAGGAGCGGATATTTCGAGAGGGTGTGTACCAGGACAATATGTCAGCCATGTAAGCGGGAGAAGCGGTGGTGAAAAAGCCATAGCAGAGAGAGGACAGTTTGTAATCTATTCCAGCTTGACTTTTTGGAAAGGGGTGACTCTACAGATGTAAAAAATATACATGATAGCACCCCCACCCCACCCCTGATGGTAATCATCCCTATTTGGGGGATCTACCTGTAACTTTCCCTGTTTGACCGATTGAATTAGGCAAGACCGCTCCCATACACCATAAGATTACTCTCCTTAATTATTTACAAACAATTCCTATTGAATAAAAAAAATGATAATGAGATTACTCAGAACCCTCATTTAGTGAGAGAAATACACTTGTGTGTTTTTACTGTTTACAGAAGAAAGATCAATATGGACAAATTATTTAAAACAAAACAAAACACATACACACACAAACAAAGCAATTCCAGGTTGTTTTACCTGTAAATTATTAAAACGCACACACACACACACACACACACACACACACACAAAGCAACTCAGGTTGTTACCTGTAAGGCCAGTGGATAAATCATTCACGTGTCAGGTTTGCATCATTCACTAGGCCTTACCACTGCAGCTAACCATCCCATTGCAAAGGGACGTAACCACAATTCTGGCTTGTACAATAGATGTGTATAGAGTCTACTACACCTCTCAGCTTGTACCAATGAACAGTCTGTGTGAAACTATATAGTCTGTGGTCTAGCAGAGAGAATGTAACAGAAACTTAGAACGTGTCAGTCTATAGCTGGGAATGTAAGGCGGAGCCAAATCCTCTCCCTACTTTAACTCCACCAGTATAAATCTGGTACCCATTGAAGTTTGGGTGAAGTGAGGAAAATAATGAGGAATTAAAAAAAAAATTCTCAAGTACATAACACTGCGAATAAAAATGTACATGAGGGCCTCTCATTATATTTTGCAATGTGGAGAACTGGCTGTGTGCACCCTCCTTCTGGCTAGTCCAGATTTTAGAGGTTTCCATAAATAGAACACACACTCTTTGGATATTCTTTCAAACCAAACTGTTATGGCAACAGTCCAGGTCGACTGTGGTATGTCAAAAATAGTGCCCTCGGCAAACTCACGAGCATCTTCAACTTTCTACATTTGCTCTACCCTTCGCCAAAGCTTCACATAAAATAATAGGAAAAAGTCACAAGGGACTTATTAAAAAAAATACTAGGCCAACTGAACCCTGCAAAAGTCTGTTTTCTGGCTAAATGTCCAAAGTAGCTGGAGCAGTGCACTCACTTGCGTTGTCACAATAAAATAGGGGAAAATCGGGTATCAGTGCTTGGACGGCTAATAAAAAGGCCTTTGGGGAAAAGGATTTACTAATGATTTATCACCCAGAACACACAAACGGCTATTTATTACTTGCTCTTTTTAAAAATTATCATACTGACAGATAAATGTTTCATCATCAGTCACGATGTCCTAGATGCCAGCTGACTCTTTGTCATCAAATGTTTTGTGTAGTTTGTGTGCTTTATTCAACCATGTATACTGCTTTAAACAAAGACTGTATAGGTGAAGATAAGCATCCGGTCTCTTTTCCCTATATGAGTAGTGAGGACAGAAACACTGGCTATGTCCCTTTTAAACAGGACACATTTTACACGGCGATAGGCCAGTTGAATTCTCCGTTCAAATTCCAGTCTGAGTTTTTGGATAGCCTGCACTGTGAAAAGTGTACTGTCCCCACTAACGGTAACTCTATCAGCCCGGTTCGCTGAGCTCTTAAGTAATCCATCTTACCCTTTTATAATATCTTTGTTTAAAGTAAACAAGTGGGGCACTCACGGTTTTCACATACCCAGGTGTTCTAGCAAGATTCTATCAACGCTTCTTGATGAAATGCTCATTATGTTATTATGTTTCCATCTCATCAGCACTTATCCACAGATCATTTCCTACAAGAGACGTTGCACTGGCTATGGTCTTAACAGTCACAACAGTCACTTGATGATTGTAACGGTCACTTTCTTGTAACATTCTTCTGCTTAACTGAAAACTCTTGAGCCCGTCGTAAAGTTTTATATCTGACTGTGCAAGGTCTCAAAAACTATTTATAATCATCTAATACTTTTATTTGAATGTCTGTCCTTGAGCATAAATGCACACGTATATAGACAGAAATTCTAAGCATTAAAGAGATTTTCACAGCTTGGGATCAACATTCACCTTGGTGGACATTCTGCTTTGCTCAACGGCTATGACAATGCCGAAAATTATGAAAATTAGCAACATAAGTATTGTGATAATGGTCTATCTCGTGACACTATTTACATTTTTGTAACATCAGAATCTTCACATTGTTAAATGTAATGCAAGGCCCTCGTGCAAACCACAACTCCCAAATTTGATGCATGACAAGAGTGGTTAGAACTATCACTCATCCCCAATGGGATACCTGGGGGTCTTTCGTACAAATAGTTCCCCCACCTTCTGCACCTGTAATCATTCCTCTGATATGTCACCCTCCTTAACTCCGCCTTTTCTCTTGGCTTACTCATCATCTACTATCTTTCTGCGTTAATGGCCCACTTTCCAGTGTTTTCTCTCTCTCTTATTGGTACCTGAGGTAGGTTAAAGTCCAACTCCAATGCTCAAAGATACACCACCCCTTCTACAAATGAACTCCCCCTCCTTCATCCACACACTCTTATTCCATTATAGATCTTTTCCCAGACCTCAAACATCTGCCCACGCCGTCACAAGTTCTCATCCTTGTGATGTACAGCTTAACAACTGTCTCAGACATCTCATTTGGGAATATCGACTGCACCTTCCTATGACAGAACCGCTTGGCTAACTTTGATTCAATCAAAGCTGTCAGTTCAGAGGCCATTCTCACTCGTGCTGGTCCCACTTTCTTGTAGGAGAAGTCGTAGTGAAACTCAATCAGGGAGGGCGAGCGAACAGCCAATCTGGCGACACCTTTAATGGTTATTCCAGGGCAGTGAGGCAGTGTCAGGGCTTGAAGTTGCAGGCTGTAGATCACAATGTAGCGGAGGCTAGCATCAGACAAATTCCCGTGCTTGAGTGCCTTGGGGAAAGAACGCTTCAGTTGTAGTTCCTTCAGGTGAACACAGCATCTGCACACAATATACATAAACACAAATGAGCACATATGGATTTAAATGGCAAACGCATGCAAGCAGACACACGTGTGTACACACACACATATGTTACAAACACTGTTTTCCAAAACATTTGACTGGAAAAAAGCTCAATTTATGTTTAATTATTTTGCTTAAAATGTAAATTTCTGTTCAATTACCATCTTAAATGGTTAATATCTGTTCAATTACTTCACTTTTTCTTAATGTTAAACACACCAGAGGCCTATTCGCACATATATATTAGCAGCTTCCAAATCATGATTGAGTACAAATTACATTATATAGATTTTATCTTTTACATACCAAAAAGTGCTTTTTAAATCACGAATGTACTAGACTTTGTACCAACAATAAGAACTGCATAACATTTGACAGAAGAGGTAGTCAGGGTTTGTTTTGTTTCAAAACAATTTGGTCGAGCTCTCAGAAATGGTTAAAAAATCTCACCGTAGGATCACTTTCAGGTCGTGGTCATCCATAAGCTGGTTTTCATAAATCACGAGGAACTGAAGGCCACGGCAGGTCCTCTCAAACAGCTCCAGCCTGGATGGGGTGAACACCAAACTGCGGGATGGAATCCACAACTCTTGCAATCGACTGACCTCAGCTTCTCCATTCAATCCTCCAGACATGATCTTTCTTTTTTTGCAAGGTGGGTTGTCTCTAAACTTCGCCACTTTTTCCACAAAGGAACCGCTGTCCACTTTGAGTGTCTGAAGGTGTGGTAGTGTCAACAGCGTTGAAACCGTTGTGGCTGACACTTTGATTTTGTCGCATGTCAGGATCACGAGGGTGTGCAGCCAAGGGCAGTTCTCTGCCAGAGCCTGTAGAGCTTCCCCAGTAAGACAAGAACATTGAATCAGCTTCACAATGAGCAAGTTGCACTGATTCTGAAAAATGTGCTGGACAAAGGACAAATCCTTGAAATCTTCCAAACAAAGACTCTGTAGATTTCTCTGACGTTTATGACTTGCAAGATCCAACAAGAAATGCCTTCTGTTTTTTCTTGTCTCTTCATCATCATCAACAGCCCGTTCAGAGTTCACCAAATTCAGATCCAAATGGGCTAAACTCGAACATCTTTCTAACAAATATTTCATGCCCTTGTTGGTTGTCTTAGTTTGATAGGTCAATAAATGAAATGTATCGAGGTTTGGAAACCCTTGAGCGACGGCAAACAAAACACTATTGTCTATTGAACTGCAGTCCCAAAAAGACAGAGCTTTCAGGCTCAAATTAGGGTTTTGAGAAACAGCCTTGAAGGCCTCTGAAGTGATTTTTGACACATGTGGTCCAAACTCCAATTCCTTCAGCTCTAAACAATGAAGTACAATGGCTGCAACAATGTCTTCGCATACATCAAAATTGAAATAGACCCCCCTCAGTTTGGGTGCTGACAGAAAGTAATTTTGTATAGATGCAGCAACAGGATCAGTGGGTGTACATCTATTCAAAAAATCTATCTTCAATGCTAACAGTTTTTTTAGACTCTTTAACCTCTCAAACAAATCTTCCAAAAAATAACCATGTAGTTCTTCTTCGTAATCTGTAATCATCAGTTCTAAGTGAAGGAGACCATTGTATCGAGACAAGAATGACGGCTCTGGCAGACATGTGTTCCAAAGGTTGATCTTTTGTAGCCTTGGGAAAACCAGTTGGCCAGTCACAGAATACTCTGGCACAATTTCTTCATCTTCATTATCTTCACATACAGACCTCAACCTGTCTTTCAATGTCACTGAATTTCTGTCTCCACTTTGCTCCGTATCTTCTTCATCCTCGTTTCTGATGAACTTCTGGTGCAACAAGTTGAGAGAGACATCTTCTGTTATGGCATGGTACACTGGTGACTCTTGGTGATCATTCGTACCTTTCACACCTATATTAACATTGACCCACAAGGACAGGCGCCATGACAGCTTTCGAAAGCGTCGGCATGTCGGCCTGACTCCCAGAACAATGTCAGGAACTGACAAATGGCTGAAAATTTTGACCAGGATCTCTGATGGAAGGTCGAGTATGTGGACTTTACTTGGACATGTAGCCATCATGTACTGCTGGATCTGGAGCATAAAACTTGATCGTCAACAAACCTGCAAAGAAATCAGAAAAAAATATTTATCTCTTGGCGCCTTTATAGTTCACATGATCTAATTCTTTCAAGCTATGATAGTAATGACATGAAAAGCATGATTAAGTATAAACGCAAACTGAAAGTATGATGAAAGATTTTGATCACAAATTTTGAGAACATTGATCCATAAATTTTAAACATAAGCACACACCCACACATATAAACTGAAAACAAGCTCATGCATATGCGCACGTGCACACACACATATGCACCCCCCCCACACACACACACATACACAACTCATACACAACACACACACACACACACACACACACACACACACACACACACACATATACTCATGATCACAATAATTATACATCTATACACATGTGTCAGTCACAGTCAGTCCTGGCTTCCAGAGATAGCAAAGAAAGTAACTGCTATTCTGGAAGGTTGGGCAATAATCTCTCTATTGCCTAGCCTAGGGAACATCCTGACTCTCTCAGCCAAAACAAAAAGGAAACCTGGGTTAACCCCCAGAAGGAAAAGCCCACAAACTAGTCCCACAGGCTGCAGCATTAACACTGTGGGTAAGACTAAAGAGTCAGTGCAAATACATCCTGGTTTGAATGAGAGCTTAGGATTAGGGAATTAGGAATAAGAGCCATAGGTCAAAGTAGTGGTAAATGAAGGACAGTGCTGTGCCAGTTCGGGTTTCTCTCAGGGAGTGCAACACTAGCCAGATTGGTATTTCCTGGGTGTACTGTGAAATAAAGGCCTGTGGTTCACTTTTTATCTTTTGAAGGAAATGAACAACTTTGGACGATGAGTTGATCGCCAGGGGGCACTCAAACCAGTAGGGGCTTAGCGTGTGATATTCTTAGTTGGGCGTAGTGAGAGAGAGAGAGAGAGAGAGAGAGAGAGAGAGAGAGAGAGAGAGAGAGAGAGAGAGAGGAGAGAGAGAGAGAGAGAGAGAGAGGGAGATCAGTCCCTCAACTAAGTCGCCCAACTAAGACCCTCTCTCTCCTCTCTCTCAGCCGGGGTTCTATTTAGCCACATGAGGTCGAATAGCCACTGCCTTCCTTATTACCTCGTCAACTACTGCCCATTACGTCGTAATTCTTTTTTTCAGTAATGATTTATACTGGTACATATCTATATTGTTAAAAAATCGGGGCTTTACTGGTGTTGCACTGCCTCCGGGCATTGCCTCCAGAATCGTTCCCACCATCTTTATATCTATTAATGTCCCATATGTGTCTGTTCCAGACCGAAGACGTTAAACAGATTTTCATCGATTACGTCGTAAGCGTCATAATCATCAAATTGTCGATGGAGGACGCTATTTTCAAGAAAAAGAATACTGAGCTCTACGAACAAACAATCTGCGCTTTGGAAGTTCGATTCAATGATTGTTAGAAGTAGTAGTAGTGGTGAGGCTCTCTCGCGGCCCTTGTATGCCCTATAATTTTTCTTATATCTTGTTTTTGTTTTCATATTTTATTGGTGGTTTGCAATAATTTTCCTACTCTACATATAGATATCCTCAAAAATAGGAGTGGCCGATATTTTTTATTCATCAAATTCCTTATAATTTGTTTGGTTATAATTGAGTCTTTATTCGGAGGATGTTTAAACATTGTAAACTTAATGTTAGAACATTTATGAATGTTAGTCTTAGAACGCTTTTGGAAAAAAAATCCCCATCACTATTTCTAGTTTTGTCTACTTCTTGTAAGTCGATGTTGTCAATATGGTTAAAAAAATCATATACTTGAATGAGATCACCTCTCACTCTTCTACCCTTTAGTGAAGGCAATTCCAGGAATTTAAGTATTTCTTCATAGGTCTTATTTCTACACGCTTTTACTAATTTAGTGGCCCTTCTTTGGACTTTTTCCAGGGAAATACTTTGCCTTTTAAGAGCTGGAAACCATACTACATTACCATATTCAAGATGCGGTGATATAGTGAGATTATCGTCCAATTGGTCGTCGACCCTTATGGACGTTATAAGATGCGGTCTAACTAATGCCTTATTTATACAACTTCACAAAGACTTCGTTATTTACATAATCAGGCTGGGCCTAGTCTTCCATTCTGTCCTTGATTCTAAGCATGCAACATATAACTAATACTATAAACCAACCTGACACAGAGAGAGAGAGAGAGAGAGAGAGAGACAGAGAGACAGAGAGACAGAGAGAGACAGAGACAGAGAGACAGAGAGAGACAGAGACAGAGAGAGACAGAGAGAGAGAGAGAGAGAGATTTTACAGTTTTCTCACTGCTGCTCTCTGGCCTGGGAGGCTAATAATGTTATAATCACACACAGTTATGAAGTTAAACGTTTCATTCAAAATTAATTATCTTACCTCTCGTAGTCGAAGCTGAAAGCATAGACTAGTTCTAGCAAGCAAATCGTGAATCAGTTTCTTTTAAGTTATTTCCCAGAAACTTTCTCTCGTAGAAACTGTCTTGAACACATGCCACATGCTCCAGTGGAAAGTTCAAAGTGAAGACGTGTTTTTAATCGGAAATGATTAATACACGTGCTTCCGGTAAGCTTTCGAATCCCTGGGTCCGTTTGGAAGTTCAGTTTAACGTCGTGTATCGGCTTTCGCCATGTACGACGGGCTGAACAAACCAACCAGGTATAAACAAAAATTTATGTTCCTGAATCACTGTCTTAGCCAAAAGGCTGAGAAGCGATCAGTTGTCTGAACATCGAAGCAGTCCTATTGTCGCACTTCAAATGAACCCATAAGGGCACATATGAGACAAACCCCGCTAACTTGCCTGGGTCCGTTTCCGCACGGATCCTATATTTATAAAAATGTCGTGTCCATGGTTTCCGACACTGATTTTGCCCCACATGGCCGAAAGGCCAAAGAGGGCGTTAACCGTTATTTCCTTTCCGACACTGAAGGGCTAACGTTTTAGCGTGAGCGCAAATCGGCAGAAACGGTACTAACGAAACACATCTTTTGCTGACGTTTGCCGCAAACGTTTTGTGACTGCTATCGAGCTAACAAGCGACAAACTATTTGAAGATGGGCGTAGGCCCCCGGTGGGGTCCAGGGGCAATGGCACATACACACATGTAGGCTATGCATTCTCTTTTATTTTTCTGTGTGCTGAATCATTACACCAGAGAGAGAGAGAGTCTGAGACTAAGAGAGAGAGAGAGAGAAAGAAAGAGAGAGAGAGAGAGAGAGAGAGAGAGAGAGAGGGAGAGAGATTTGATAGTTTTCTCACTGCTGCTCTCTGGGAGCCGGTACACAAAGTTACCCAACCTTGGAGGCCGCAGTACGAAGAGCCATTGCAATATTATGCTCCTTGTATGGCTAGTACCCACGTGTCGTCATATCCGGCCACAAGGAGCGCCATATTATGGGAGACCGCCATCTTAGTCCTTACCTTTTTTTGAAAAATGCCAGATCGATGCTGCGTATTTGGCTGTTCCAATTCGAAACTTATCTAAACTGTATTTATAACATCTGGATGTTTTCTTTACACAGATAACATTTTCACTTTGTTTACACACAAATAAGGACTAAGATGGCGACACTTCCGTTGGAATGGTCGAGATGCGCACGCAGGTGGGTTGGAGCCATAGGGGCTAGTACAGTTATGAGTTAAATTGCCAACTGGAGCCTGTGGGTGGGTGGGGACAAAGCTCGGCGAACCGGGTTGATAGAGTTATCGTTAGTGCGGACGTGTACACTATCCACAGTGGAGGCTACACATTTTACACATCAATACGCCGGCCAGTTGAATTCTCCGTTCAAGTTCCAGTCCGAGTTTTTGGATAGCCTCCACTGTGAATAGTGTACACGTCCGCACTAACGATAACTCTATCAGCCCGGTTCGCCGAGCTTTTTAAGTAATCCATCTTACCCTTTTAGAATGTATGTCCCATATGTGCCTTCCAAGGTCGAGAGGACGTAAAGCCCAAAATTTCATTCATTCATTCATTCCTTTTAGAATATCTTTGGTGGGGGTGGGGTGGGAGGTTGAGCTGAACAACGAAAAGGAGTTATAAATACAGTACTGCACCTCTCTTCTTCTTCATCAGGCTGAAGATAATTGCCGATAAAAAAAGAAAGAAAACGAAATCCTACAGATCCACACTAGGTTTTATTTTATGTTTACTTTCTTTTTCCATTATAGGGACACTTCTAT
>JAGGCT020002501.1:10000-25000 GCA_017654935.2 Phymorhynchus buccinoides | reverse complement strand
TAACCACGTTGATCACAATTGATTAACTATGATGAATATGTTGTTCAAGACATTGCACTCATATTCAGATACATACACACGCGCACACACACACACACACGCGCATTCGGGGGGGAGGGGGGGGAGAGACTGACCGAGGAAGTCTGCGAGGACGGACAGGGCCCCGATGCAGAGCCCCCCGAAGGCGGCGGCAGTGGGAATGTAGCGGTTCAGCTCCTTGATCATGGACTTCTCCCGGTGGCCCCGCATCACCATCTGCTGCTCCTTCAGCTGCTTGGCCACCTGCAGACAACAGGCAAACACAGAGCCATCCAGTGATCGCATTTACTGGTAATTATCGGTAAAATACTGATTGCAAAACCAAAACACAGTGGAACCTCCCTTATAAGACGTCCCATTATAAGACTCCCTCCCACATAAGACCTACATTGCCCTTCTTTGCAAGTATTAAAATTACCTCCCTTATAAGACCCCTCCATTATAAGACCTCATTTTGGATGATTTTTGAAGGTCTTATCATATCATATCATATCATATCATATCAGTTTAGGCTCTGTAGGCTTTTGAAGCCTTTTGCCCTCTAGATATTTTTTTCATATGTAGTATAATTTTTTTAATTTTTTTTGCCCATGAATTTCTTTATAAGGGAGGTTCCACTGTACTGACAAAATTGTGAACTGTTAGTCCCAAGGACTGAGTGATAAATGTTTGCTAGGACAGGTAAATTGTTTTAACAGAGGCTTTGATAGTGTGGTCTTCACTGGTTTTTGTTTCCCTGGGACTGGTTTTGACACTGTGTTGTTGGAGGGATTTGTCGCTGATGGGACTGGTTTTCAAAATTCCCAGCGCGATCACTGGGCCATCGTCACACATGAGGCTATAGTACAGCTTTCACTTGCACTATCCCACATGTAAAACCCACCACTCATACAACTTAACCCTTTTCGCCACCAGCCATATTTCAGCCAAAAATGTCTGTGAAACTTACCTGGGTAAACAACAAAAAGTCAGCATTTGCAATACTGTGAATCCCCCTATGGCATGTACATGTGGTGTAGTGGCACAGTGGTAGCGCGTTCGCTTCGTGTCAAGTAAACCCGAGTTCGAACCTGGGTACAGGGGATTTTTTCCTCTCATTCTGCACTAGGCCTTAACGGTCTGAACGTGGAGTCTTTCGGATGAGATGATAAACCGAGGTCCCGTGTGCCCATGCACTTAGCATACGTTAAACCCAGTGGCAACGAAAAAGTTGTCATTTGGTAAAAATTTACCCCCCCCCCCCCCCCATCAGTGACAAAAATCGCATGCAAAAAAAAAAAAAAAAAAAAGGGGTGGCGCGCCTCTGGCTGCGACGCACTCTCCTGGTGGGAGCAACCCGAATTTCACAGAGACGACTCTGTGACTATAAAGTACCTAATACCTAATGTACCAAATAGGGCCTATGCTAATCTCCCAAAATAGACAACAAAAGGTCATTTCTTCTTCTTCATCAATTGCTCAGTTTCCTGTCAATTATGAGCGCAGTTGCATCATGCTGCCGTTATGCGCCTAACTAAGAAATAGTTGGGCCCAGCATGTCCGTCTTCGTCTGGAGAAAATCTTTGTAATAATTTCTTGAGAAAAAAAAATGGCAGGAGAATGGACCACTTAGGCAGAAAGATAGTAGATGACAGTAAGCAAAGGGGGAAAGGCAGAGTCAAAGAGAGGGACAGAATAGAGGAAGCTACAAGCACAGAACTCCCAGAAGGTGGGGGAACTATTTGCACAAAAGAACCCCTGGTATCAGTGGGGGGGGGGGGGGGGGGGGGGGGATAAGGTCATTTGATAACAGATCCTATTTTCATGCCTTTCAGTGACATGACAATGTGGTGCAGCAATACGACATTGACAGTGAAAGGGTTAACATGAAATTGGCCATAACGTGGGAACAAAATGCAGCCAAACAAATGCCATTGTCACACACGATGCTATTCAAAACACAGATTCTACATCTGCCTTATACACGTACCGGTAGTCAGAACTTATTCTACGTACATGCTACAAAGTTGTAGAACATGCAATTGGACTCAACCAACCCCTCCCTCCAACCCTGAAATGTGTTTTGCTAAAACAACACTTTTCCCCTTAGTTTTATTTTCATTTTGAAATTTGACTGAAATCTAAAAACAGTATGTTCCGTCTTCTCTGAAACCACTCTGGGCTCTTACTTCAGATGAAAACAGACCCGAGTCTTGAGTAGTCTGGTTAGCTGAAATGAGTAATTTGGGTGCAAACTGTGCAGTTTTATTCATTAAACCATCAAACAATGTTCACTGAAAATGAGTAGTTAGAGCATTATTTTGAATAGTAGTAGAGGTCCAAATTGAGTAGAATACTACTCGTAAAGAGTGGAGTAAACAGGTCTGTGAAAAGCAGAACAGAATCAGGAGCCGTGGGCCAAAAAACCAACTCACGTCCTTGGCGCTGGACCCGGACACGTCGATCCAGGTCTTGGAGAAGAAGGCGCAGGAGCCCAGCATGAAGACGATGTAGAGCATGGCGTGGATGGGGTCCTCCAAGATGTGGCCCAGCGTCTCCGGGGGGGACAGGTAGTAGCACAGGCCCCCGATGGGGTAGGACCTGGCAGGGCCGCCCCCACCAACATCCTGTAATAACAACAATGATTATATGTACTGGGGTCCTCCAAGATGTGGCCCAGCGTCTCCGGGAGGGATAGGTAGTAGCACAGGCCCCCGATGGGGTAGGACCTGGCAGGGCCGCCCCCACCAACATCCTGTAATAACAACAATGATTATATGTACTGGGGTCCTCCAAGATGTGGCCCAGCGTCTCTGGGGGGGGACAGGTAGTAGCACAGGCCCCCGATGGGGTAGGACTTCGCAGGGACGCCCCCGCCAACATCCTGTAATAACAACAATGATTATATGTACTGGGGTCCTCCAAGATGTGGCCCAGCATCTCTGGGGGGGGCAGGTAGTAGCACAGGCCCCCGATGGGGTAGGACCTCGCAGGGCCAACATCCTGTAATAACAATAATGATTATATGTACTGGGGTCCTCCAAGATGTGGCCCAGCGTCTCCAGGGGGGGGCAGGTAGTAGCACAGGCCCCCGATGGGGTAGGACCTGGCAGGGCCGCCCCCACCAACATCCATTAATAACAACAATGATTATATGTACTGGGGTCCTCCAAGATGTGGCCCAGCGTCTCCGGAGGGGGGGGTGGGGGGATGAGGGGAGGAAGGGGGGATGGGGACAGGTCCCCAGTGGAGTAGGGCCTCGCCAGGCCACCCCCGCCGACATCTTAACCCTTTAAGTCCTGACGCTCTGTGCGCTCAGTCACCTCTGAAATCCTAGCCCAAGGGACGTCACTCCGTACAAAAGGGGGGGTAGCGTCAGAAAAATAATAAAATAAAATATACCCTAGCAGATTTTGTGTTTTTTTTGGTTTTGAATGTGTTGCTGAGATGTCCAGGCATGGGAATTGTCAGAGACAAAAAACTCTGAAAAGCCCCCCAATTGAAGTATTTAGTAACAAAAACGAAGTATTTAGTAACAATTTCTATTAACAAAAATCGCGGAAATCCGCGAATTCGCGGACAATTCCCATGCCTGGATGTCCGTCTGATTTGCAAAATGAATTTCAAGATGTTATGGGGATGCATGGCTCCACAAAAAAAATCAAAATGCCAAAGTGTAGTCGCAAACTGCATTCACTAGTCATTCACTGCCTACTTTTTGCAGACTGGTGAAGCCTAAGACGACTGAAATGGAAATGTAGATCAAAATCATTCACTTACCCTTTCACTTCACGATCTTATAATTCCTATCTTTCACAAAAAAAGGAATTTTCATTGCTGTCATCACACAGTGGATGCAATAACGATTCATCATCCATGATGTGATGTGATGTAAAAGTCAGGAAAATGCCGATGTCAGTAACACGACTTCAAAAATTCGCACCTATCGAACAAAAACAAGCTTGCTGCCGAAATAGGTCAGAGAACACTCCTTACTCATCACTTCGCGATCTCATAAGACCCATCTTTCACAAAAATACGACTATTCATCGCTTTCCTCAGTCATCCATGTTCGTCATCCATATTGGAAAAATCACGAAAATGCTGAAGTCGGTCACTAATTGGCCTAGAAGCCATTGCAAGCAACAGGGCGGAAGTGTAATCTATTGCGAAAGCGAGGCTGAAGCGCCCACATGACTGCCATGTGATAGAAACAAAATGGAAGCGTCCAAACCGGCCACGTGGAATCCGTACGTTCCCGAATGTTCTCAGCATTTACAATCCAATTTTTTTCTGAACGTTCCCGAACGTTCACCGCATAAGAGGGTTAAAGGATATACAACAAATTTTCATCACACTTAAACGATAATCATCTTTTCCTCACAGTATTGTCAAAATTAGGCAGTTTTTGCAGAAAAGTATCTCTTCACCTAACGTCAAAATCCTTAATAAAACTTATGATCCAAAATTATTGCTCGTATTTTACGGGCTATTATGTGATCTTTTTTTCCAGAGTGAGACCCCTGCACCTGATAATATCACTTATTGACTATTTTTTTAAATTCTGCAACCTGAACGTGCGGAGGTGTGGCTGCGAGTTGGGACTCGGAATGAGCGGTGTGGGAGCAACTTACGGCCCAGAAGATGGGACAGAAAAAGAAAAAAAAGAATTTTGTCAATTTGTGTCAAATTTGTCATAACATAATGTTCTTAAAGTCCGTAAAAATACTAAAGATTTCACTCTTTCATGCTTCAAGCCTGACTGTATACTGCACAAAAAGTGACTTTCAGAGCAATTGTTTTGGTACTCCCAGTTCTATAAGAACGGGAGTAGATTGTTTAAACAAAAAAGATCTTTCTGATCAGGATTTCTGGTTTAATCAAGCCGTTACACAACGCTACTTCAATAACAGAAACTAGCAATATAACCAAATAAGACGAAAAAATGTATTGTAAAAAAAAAGCAAGAAAAGGATGGTAACACTCACAGCCCAGACGCCGATAAGATTGACAAAGAAGTTTCCACTGAACTTGGTAGCCAACATCTGAAACACATCAAGGCACACATTATTCTTTCATACTCTGATCAGTCGTGATCACACTGAACAACAGTCCATAGAATATATTTCATTTTACTCACACACACTGGGTGCTTCTACAAAATCTTAGAAAAACCTGAAAAGCAGGGGTCCAGGGGCTGCCTAGTCATTTAGTCCCCGGCGGAGTACAGAGGCAGCATCCCTGTTTGAAAGTGAGGGGAGCAACGGACCCCCCTGAAGCTGAGGAGAAAATGCTATTGTTAAAGGTCTCTGTACATGTAAACATTTTTCATTATTTCCCCATGGCAAAACAGTGATGTGCAAGTAAGCCTATGAGAGGCTATCACTGAGTTGCCATGGGGAAAGAGTGAAAAATGTTAACATGTATTGAGACCTTAAACCCTCTTGCATTTGCATCATTCAAAACTTCTAGTGTTCAAATTCTTTCAACACATTTTCGGGAAAACCTGTCTTTTGAAGAACACAGAGCGCCATACAGTTACTATCACATCACTGCCAGTGAGAAGCTTCTTCATACTCATAGTGTGTGTATAACAAGCCAGAAGTTAGTGCGTGATCAAAATGCCATCAGACGGGGGTCTCAGAGTGGGGGGCAAGCTACGGGCGGTTTGGGCCGACTTGAATACACAGAGGCAACTTCCGGCTGGGCGGTTTGGGCGGAATAAATGCAAGAGGGTTAAGGGATTTGGCAGGTTCTATTTGAAGCAAAGTACAGAGCTAAGGCCTGACAAGGGCAGTGACAAATGGTGTTAGGGACAAAATATGTGAACTGGAGAAAGGGCAGTCACTCCTTAATTTTATAAAATACTGAAATTCAGACAGGTCACTGACAACACACAAAAATTTGGCACGTAGCCTGAAGAGAAGCACCCACAACACTCTCCCACTGATCTGTCTGTGTCTTAAAAATAATTTACCACACAACTGCTGTCACATAAATGACACAGATAAAAATTGATCACCTGTGAGATGTTGTCGATGAACCCTGGCTATTTGACTCCAGGGATCATCCAAACAGCCGAAGCACTTGAACTAGTGTTCAAGTGCTTCGGCTGTTTGGATGATCCCTGGTACAAATGCATCAGCTAGGGATGAGAACATTACGTGTGTGATCGTTCTTGATTACCCCGCCACGTGGTGGAGACCAGGGCGCTCTGCAGGATGATGGGGATGTTGGAGGTGTAGAACAGCTAGATGGGGTACGACGTCTGATATGATATTAGACAATAATGATAACAATAATCCACATACCTGTGAGATGATGTAGAGGTTGGAGACCTGTTGGAGGTGTAGAACAGCTTGATGGGGTATGACGTCTGATATGATATTAGACAATAATGATAACAATAACCCACACACCTGTGAGATGATGTAGAGGTTGGAGACCAGTGCGCTCTGCAGGATGATGGGGATGTTGGAGGTGTAGAACAGCTTGATGGGGTACGTCTGCTATTAGACAATAATGATAACAATAACCCACATACCTGTGAGATGATGTAGAGGTTGGAGACCAGGGCGCTCTGCAGGATGATGGGGATGTTGGAGGTGTAGAACAGCTTGATGGGGTAGGACGTCTGCTGACCGCGGTAACGCGCAGACTTGATGGGCAGATCCACGCGGAAGCCCTGTTGAAACAAACACACTGCTGCGATAACTGGAACATTCTGACTCCGGAATGATCATGTTATTTCTGGTTCCTACTCAGAAGAACATGCTACTGTTGCATTAATCCTGTTACAAGTCCACAACAGGTAGGTAAACTATCTGTCTGCTATTCCCTTAACACTCAGGACTACCACTTAGACAAAGTATAAAACAAAAAAAATTAAATATATAGAAAGTTCTATAGCACCCCAGGCAACTGCTACTCCATCTATCCAAGTTTTGCAAGGCTTGGTAAAAAATATTGAAGTCAAAACAAGACAGACCACAATACTTTCTTCATCTTTTTTTTTTAATTTTTAGATCTTAATACTTTTTCAATCATTTTGTTGCCCAAGGTACTGAATTTAAGCGAAGTCCATCTATTCCTTGCACCCTAAAGGACTGAAACAAAAAGGGAAAAGTAGCTGAACACTTTTCAATTCAACTGTGAGCTGTTCCTACATCCTGAAACTAGTGAAAGGTACCGTATAAGAGTAAGACGCACCCACCCAAATTTCAGATTTCGTTATTATACATTTTTACTTTATTTGTAATCATATTATAAGGCACAGGGTGGTTTTGGAGAGAGGGGGTAGATGGTGGGAGAGACGGGGGGAGGGGATGGAGAGAGAAGAGAGGGGAGGGAGGGGCAGGAGAAGGGAGAGTCATAGAGAGACGGAGAGAGAGAGATGTTTTGGTTTGATTGTTCAAATAGGGTCTATAATGTTTTATTGCCAAAGTGCTGTGATGAGATGGTATATTGGTGGGAAGGGTGGAGGGTGGTATGAAAGTCAGCGCGCTAGCGGGCGTGCAGTTGTTAAAGTGAGCGGGGCGTGTGAAGTGTGAAAGAATACTTTTAAAGCACGTAATTACAATTTATTTTGTTCTTTATAAATTGTTTGGTTTCTTGTGTGTATATTTGACGTGTCTTCCGCAAGAAAATTATCCTTGTTTTTATGAGGACAAAATAAAAGTTGAGTTGAGGGGTCTTACTCTGGGGGAGAGAAAGTACCGCCTTATAGTCCCAGAATCCCCCTGTGGGGATACCGAGGGGTCTTTTCCATAAATAGTTCCCCCACCTTCTGGAAGTTCTGTGCTTGTAACTTCCCCTAATCTGTCACTCTTTGACTCTGCCTTTTCCCTTTGCTTATTGTCATCTGCTATCTTTCTGCCTTACCTGTCCATAGTTCTCCCTTTTTTTCACGAAGCACTTTAAAAAAACCATTTCTTCCTCCAGCTGAAGTCGGACTCGCTGGGCCTAATTATTTCTTAGCTAGGCGCGTAATGGCAGCAGGGCTCCCAGGGACCCCTATTTGGGGGTCTATGAAGCACTAAAATTCGCAAGGACCCTCTAAAAGAATGTGCAGGGGGTCCCAGGGATGCACTAGAAAAATTATTCTTAGCATTTGCAATGCTACTGGGACCCTCTATCCCGCCTCTAGGACCCTCTATACTGTAAGTGAAGGAGTCCCTGGGACCCCTTGTTTTGCGGGACGATTGGGAGCCCTGCGGCAGCATGACGCATTTGCGCTCATAATTGACAGGAAACTGTCTGAGAGATCGAAGAAGAAGAAGAAGAACAGTATGGTACAAATGCACCAGCTAGGGATGAGAAAATTACGTGCGTGATCGCTTTTGATTGCCCCACCATGAGGGGGCAGCCACACTCCGACTTCGGAGGATTTTGGACTGATGATGTTCAGGCATGGCAGTGGGGGCAAAGTGAGTTTCGCGGAAGAACATCCAACTGATTGTGCATTTCATTTGAAAGATGTCGACTGAAACTAAAATGATGAAGTTGGGCGTCAAAATGAAGAAGAAGAAGAAGAAAAAGAAGCACTAGGATCACAAATCTGGAAACGTGTAGCGTGAGCTAGGCAGCGCACGACTGCTAACTTCAGCGGGAAGTTGCTTGTTCAGTCATTGACATCTGGTTCCGCGAAGCGATTGCATAGGCTTGAACGCACATATTTTTTAGGCACCCAAGCGAATTTTTACCCCAGCTTTTTTGGTGTGTGTGTGTCAAATTTTCACTTTCGCGGATTTTCCGGGATTCGCGGAGATCTACCATGCCTGTGATGTTATGCTAGAAGCTTGCCCTGGCTAAAGACAATCCCTGCATAACTATGCCCGGGCTGACCTGGAAGTAGATGACGATGGCGAAGACGAGGACGGTGGCCAGCAGGTTCATGAGGTTGGGTAGGTTCTGGCGGTAGAAGGCCTCGCGCAGGCCCCGCACCTTGTCCTGGCGCGTGGCCAGCAGGTGGAACAGCGCGATCAGCGCCCCCTCAAACTCCGTGCCTGCGCAGCGCAACAAGCAACACACAGAAACATTCCCTCAAACTCCGTGCCTGCGCGGCGCAACAAGCAACACACAGAAACATTCCCTCAAACTCCGTGCCTGCGCGGCGCAACAAGCAACACACAGAAACATTCCCTCAAACTCTGTGCCTGCGCGGCGCAACAAGCAACACACAGAAACATTCCCTCAAACTCCGTGCCTGCGCGGCGCAACAAGCAACACACAGAAACATTCCCTCAAACTCTGTGCCTGCGCGCCGCAACAAGCAACACACAGAAACATTTAGCGTTGGCAACAAGGAATGAAATAATCCTTTAACCCTTTCACCTTCAGCCAAAATATTCCATCAAATGTGCCTGGGTAGAGAACAAAATCCATCTGCAGTATTGTGGATTCTTCTGTGACAGATATAAAATAAGGTCTATCCTTACTTCCCAAGACTAAGACAATGAGGTCTTTGGATAATAGACCCCAAATTGATGCCTTTTAGTGACACGTGAAAGGGTTAAAAAAATTCCTAATTATACGAATATCAAGGAAAGCATGGGGACGTGTCTCTAACACTTGGATAAAGCAAAATCTTACACACACACAGACACACGCACGTACCTACGTGCACGTACGCACACACACAACTTTGAACAAGCAGATGCAGACCTGGTTACCCCCTACACAAGTCTTGAGTAGTCTGGATAGCTGAAATGAGTAGTTTGGGTGTGAAATGTGTCGTCCTATTCATTAAAACCATCAAACGCTGTTCACTGAAAATGAGTAGCAACCAAGAATTAAAGAGCATTATATCAATTTTGAAGAGTAGTAGAGGTCCAAACTGAGTAGAATACTACTCAAAGAGTAGAGTAAACAGGTCTGCAGATGCAATCAGAGCTCTCTCAAACTCAATGTCAGGTCCTACCCCACACATAGAATACACTTGAATTCAAACACATTTCATTATCAACACCAAAAAAAATACTCAAAATAAAAGGACTGTTTTATAATGGACAATGAAATCAATATTGAATATTAAACTAAAAGGAAAATATGAGGAACTTTTTTTCAAAGGCACGCTCTAGCAGTCCATGAGACACATAAAAAAAAAAGCACAAATGTACAGCATACAGACACACACATTGTACCTCTGCCAGTGTTGACGGTGGCGGGGGAGAAAGCCTTCCACACGATGGTCTCACAGATGTTGGTGGCGATGAAGAGGGAGATACCAGACCCCAGGCCGTAGCCCTTCTGCAGCAGCTCGTCCAGCAGCAGCACCACAATGCCCGCCACAAAAAGCTGACACACACACACACAAATAATGCATCAAACTTGATAAAGGACTCGCTTTATTTTCAGGTATACAATTTCTAAGTCAAGACTGCCTATGACATCAAAGCGCCAAACCTGAAACTAGTGAAAGGAACTTTCTTTATCATTTGAGAAACATTTTCAAGCTTGTTTCTATGTGATTTATACTTGCACCTGGGCTGTTGGAAAAGTTGAAAACAAATAATCAAATATCTTTAACCATCTTCCAGAAAAGCAAAAAAAATAAATTGTGTAAGAAAAGTAACTCTTTATCAACCTCGCTCACAAGATTTTCTTCCTTCTAAGCATGTTTGAAAGGTGAAACAATAAACTAAATTTGTTAACGTTCCCAAGATTTCAGGCCTCTGACTAAATTTACGATGACAATGGCAAGAGCATGGGTGAAAGTAAAACATTCTCTTAATCCTGAAATGACAGGTTTCAATGTTCTCTGAGTCTGATCCTCCCTATCCTGAAGTAGCGACCACATTGAAAATAATTCACAATGTGTCTGTGTATGCAGGATGGGTGGGGACAGTGTTATAAGAAATGCATATCTGTCATCTTGTTTTCATCTGCCATCAATTCTGGCAGAAACGTTCGATTTTATAATCTTGACCGTGGTTCCGGATAACAAGATGGCCTATCCTAAAGACCCTTTCTATCAGCTTTTTCAATCCTGATTTCAGGAGCATGCCTCAACTACTCTCACCCATGGATGCAAGAGTTTCTTCACAAATCTTTACAGAAAGACTCTTTACTGACGTTGTCAACTGTAACAAACTATAACAACATTGGACATCCACGTACATACATCGTGTTGGAAACTGTTCTTTACCCAGTGTTAATTCTTACGCACTCAAAACTCCCACCTGACGCACTGAACTTCTGGCCAGTTCATCACTAAAAATGTAGCAAATAATCATCTGATGCACAGTTTCCCTAAGTATGCTGCACACCAGTGTTAATTCTATGTTCAAAATCAGGGGGGCAGAATCAGCGCACGAAATATGCCTCTAGATTTTTAGAGGGGCACCTGGACATCTTAGGGGGTCTCTATTCGTCTTCTTCTTCTGCGTTCCCATAATGGGTAGGTAAGTAGGTGTCAGTTTTTCAGTTATCACTGGTCTCCACGCTGCGCACAGCCGACACATTCCGATTTCGGAGGAGCTCAAAGTCAAAGGAGAAAAATATGTTGGAAGAATTATTTTTCAAAAGGCAGGAGAATGGGCCAATAAGTCAGAAAGATAGTAGATGGCAGAGAGCAAAGGGAAAAGGCAGAGTCAAAGAGTGGCAGATCAGAGGAAGCTACAAGCACAGAACTTCAAGGTGGGGGAACTATTTTTACGAAAGACCCCCCCCCCCCTCCAGTATCCCCACGGGGAGAGACTCGTGGAGGGGGTGGGGTCATCCAGCTCCCCGTATGGAGGCACGAGGCATCCACCCACTGCCCCAGAGGTCTGTATATTTAAAAACATTTTCTTTAATTCAAAAGCTGTGCGTCAGTGAAAATTTGCTACGTTTTGTGAGTCACTGGCCTGAAATCCAATGTCAGATGGGAAATTGGAGCGTCATAGATGCACATTTGTGTGTAAGAATTCCCATGGAAATAGTTCCCCCACCTTCTGGAAGTTCTGTGCTTGTAACTTCCTCTAATCTGCCACTCTCTTTGACTCTGCCTTTTTCCTTTGCATTCTGTCATCTACTATCTTTCTGACTTATTGGCCCATTCTCCTGCCTTTCTAAAAAAAAAAATCTTCCCAATAATATTTCTCCTTTGAGCTCCTCCGAAATCAGAATGTGTCGGCTGCACGCAGCGGGGAGACCAGTGAAAACTGAAAACCGGACACATATGTACCTTACCCATTATGGCCATATGGCCTGGGAACACAGAAGAAGAAACTTGTGCATAAGAATTAACGCTGCACAGCTTCAAGTTCCACATCATACCAAAGCATTTTTGGATTGATTGTGATCCCCTAACATATACAATTTTAACACTGACTATGACCGCGTTATTTCAAAGACAGACTTCACACCGTTTACCTGTATCACGATGAGCAGGCACACCCCAGGGCCGATGTCCGAGGGATCTCCGTACATGCCCGTCATCACGTACACAATGGCCTGACCGATGGTCATCACCATTCCAAACACTGCACACATAGCAACCGCCTGTGATGACCCTTCAATTTCTACGTAATCATTGTCATAATACGTTTAGAGATTTTGAATTATTAAAAAAACTCACAAATCACCCCAGAGGGTCACACACAAACAAAACATACATAAACAAAAAGAGAAATCAAAGAAGATTTTGGGTTTTTACTTCAGGTTTAGACATAGGGAAGTGCTAGATCAGACTTTATATAGAAAAACTCTACAGCAATTGGTTTCCTCACAACAAACCACTACAAAAGCAAAGTCAGAGGCAAAATTGTGGTCTCAGGGAGCGAAGCAAGTTTAGAAGTGACCAAGGTGCACACAAATTTACTTCCCTTGAAACAAATGCATCAAATTGACAGGTATCTATTAATTCCGGACATATATGGCCGGAACGACTCCTCTGCTTAACTCAGACTCTCCACGGTACAGTCATCCTTTTCAAGATGCTGATACACTAATACACGCTTCTTAACAGAGCAGCCAACCACAATATAAGGATTAATTCCACATCTAATCCAGACTGTAAAGAAGGCAGACTCACGTTTCTGGGCTCCATTGAACAAGGCGCGGTCCTTCGGGGTGTCGCCCACCTCAATGATCTTGGCTCCAGCCAACAGCTGCATGATCAGCGACGAGGTCACGATGGGCGAGATGCCCAGCTCCATCAACGTACCTGCCAACAGTCATCAGCGTCATTTCACTAGTTCAAATTCAACTCTGACAAGGTGACCACACACCCTTCTCCCCATCATCATATTTTCTCTCTTGAATTGAAAATATGTCCCAAAGTAAAACATGCAGTGGTTTCAAAGGTTTATTCGGTTACTTTCTTGTGGTAAGAATTCTAACCAAAAATTTAAGGGTGGGGATGGGGTGGGTGGGACAGAACACTACAAGAATATTATGCTTAATATGTGTATGTATATTTTTGAAAATGTATGTGTGACACAGCCTATTCTTTATCTTACGTGTGACACAGCCTATTCTTTATCTTACATTTGTTCAGAAAATTATAACAGCTTCACACACACAAACAGTGAAGCACAATTTGCATCCACAGACCAGCCAACCAGCATGCATCTGTACACAAACTTGAAACAGCTCGATGGCGTGAACTTACCCCTGTTGGATGCCAAGATCACACGGATCCAGTAGAAAGGATCTGCGGAATCCGATGACACAATCCCAAACAATGGGATCTGAAAGGAAATCATTTCAAAATTAGCAATCAATTCAATCAATCAATGCTACACAAAACACATTCAAGTACTTTATCAAAACTACTGCAATTTTATAAACTAATTTCTATAAGTTTATAGCACTTAGCACATCCAACAATTATGACAGCATTTCTGAAGTTATCAAAAAGAAATATAAGCCACAAAAGTATGCAAGGGGAAAGCGTGAAAGGTGTATTTTCCAAATGCACGAGCTACTTACAAATTGACGAGCAATACTGCACTTAAACAAGCAGAAAGTTTGTAGCTGTTTAGCATAGCACAAGATCATGAGTACTTAGTTTAGGGCTTAGGGCTCTTAGGGCTTTTAGAATAAGCACTCAAGAAATGTTCTTTATAAATAAACAAATAAAGTACTGTAAGGTAAATAATAGTTTTACCACAGGCACATGGTGCCACTTTTTTTTGTTATCCTTCAGAAGTTCATATCTCAAATTAAAGTTTATTTACATGTTTACCTTTTTTTCCCCTTCCTTCATTGTTTTCATGGGGTTTTGTTTGTTTGTATCATTCTTTTTTTTCTTCAGTAATTTAACGTAATCTCGTTCACACGAAAAATATTTCATTTCAGTTTAGAGCAGTACAGGTGTTCTTTTATTATGTACTCTCATTAAAACTTGCAAATTTTACAATGTACAAACCTGACAACAGATCAGGAAGATGAACAGGGTAATGGCAGTCCATAGCACTTTTTCTCTAAACTGGATCTGCAAAACACAACAAAAACAGAGATTACTAAAAGCAAAAGCAACAGAGCTGGGTGGTTGTTTTTTCTAACTACCAAGAAGAAAATTAAACACAAGTTAAAAAAATTAATCTAGATATTACTATTATTAATATTAGTACATGTCAACTCTTTTTCTCAAGATTTATCTCCCTGTGCTTCATATATATATATATATACTGTGTGTGTGTGTGTGTGTGTGTGTGTGTGTGTGTGTGTGTGTGTGTGTGTGTGTGTGTGTGTGTGTGTGTGTGTGTGTGTGTAAGTGTGTGCTTAAGGAGGGGTCCAGGGGACTCAGGGGGGAGTGTGTGTGACTGATGAGATTTTGCCTTGGGGCTGGAAGTTAAACCTGATAGTGATACTGTGACAAGCTACACTCTATGTCCCTAGGCCTCAAAAATGAGTCAAATGACAACAAAATGCATATCATCTTTAATCAGTTACTGTGTTTATAACCATATGGCTTACCTTTCTGTCTGGTTTTGCTATCTCTGGTAAAACCGAACAAAACGGTTTTATAAACTCCAGAAATTTAACTGAAACAAA
>JAGGCT020002499.1:22500-25000 GCA_017654935.2 Phymorhynchus buccinoides | reverse complement strand
TGTGTGTGTGTGTGTGTGTGTGTGTGTGTGTGTGTGTGTGTGTGTGTGTGTGTGTGTGTGTGTGTGTGTGTGTGTGAGCATGAATGTGTGCATACATGTGTGCTTGTGTGTATTTTGGTTTTGTGGGTTGTGTGTGCACGCATGTGTGTGTGTCTGTGTCTGTGTGCGTGTCTGTGTGTCTGTCTGCGTGCGTACGTTGTGTGTGAGGGTGTTTGTGTATGTGTGTTGGTGTATGTGGTCAGTCCATGCGGCTCGGTTGCTGTGGCTTACCGAATGGGGTATGAACGAGTTGGCGTCGATAATTGTGTGTGTGTGTGTGTGTGTGTGTGCGTGTGCGCACGTGCGTGCGCGTGCGTGCGTGTGTGCGTGTGTGTGTGTGTGTGTGTGTGAGAGAGAGAGAGAGAGTTGCTTTGTATATGCGCTGTTGCTGGTTGGTGTCACTCTTGAATGCTGTTTTTGTTGTCTGTTGATGAATAATTGATTGTAAAGCACTTTGGGCTCATCTGAGGTAAAGCGCTATATAAATGTACTATTATTATTATTATTATTATTATTATTATTATTATTATTATTATTATTATTATATTATTATTATTATTATTATTATTATTATTACAAAGCAGGACGACCTTTATGAACCTCTTTCGAACCTCTGTTTCTTTAAAAAAAATTGTATTGAGTCATCTACAGGTCAAGATTCGGATATATTATGATGTGCTCCTAAACGGCAGATCTTTTGTCATTTACATGACTCTTTCTTTTTCTTGATCCATATAGGGTCTTTAATTTAAAACCCTTTCATCGCCACTGTCGCCTCTTGGCACCACAATGATATAACACCCATGTCACTAAAAGGCATTAAATGAGGGTCTGCTGACCAATGACCTTATGATCTTAATTTTGGGAGGTAAGGACAGGCCCTGTTTTATGCACGTCATAGAGGAATCCCCAATAGGGCCGACAAAATCGGCTCTGTGTCTGGGTAAGTTTAATGGTACATTTTGGCTGAGAAATGGCTAGCGTTGAAAGGGTTAAATTAACCCTTTCACCGCTGACGTCGCATTTTTGCACCACAATGATCTAACACCCATGTCATTAAAAGCCTTGAAATCAGGGTCTATTATCCAATGATCTTGTGTTCTTAATTTTGGGCAGTAAGGATAAGCCCTATTCTGAACGTGTCACAGATAAATGGTTCAAAAATGGCTGGCGGCGAAAGGGTTAAAGTTGTCGTTTTAAAAAGATGCCCGTTGTCTGATGCCTGATTATATTTGATCATGGATTGAAACCTTTAGAGTTGAAATCAAGCCCACACTCATTGAAAGGTACTCGAAGTGCTAGAAATACAGCACAGCAGGAGGACAGAGTATGGGTGGCCGCGACACTGTCACTTATCTCTCTACAGTTTTCTGTCCTGAGTGTAGGAAAATGTGTGTGGTCTGTCTTCTCTTATTTTCGTATTTGGTATATTCTAGTCACAGAGTCTAGTCTGTGAAATTCGGGCTGCTCACCCCAGAAGAGAGCGTCGCCGCAAGTGCAGCGCCTACCCAATTTTGTGGGGGTGGGTGGGTACAGGGTGAGGAGGGTGTGTGGACACACTTGGAAAACCTAGCTATCAAGTTGGCCATACCAGGCAGCGGGATGTCTCCCTGCTCTTACCGACTTTCAACTGCCGTGGGATTTTTACGTGCGTAAAGCGCACGGGTCAGACTAGCTTTTAAGTCCCCATCCGAAGGACTCGACGTTCATCATCATAAATAACTATCTGCATTGTTAAAAAATTCGGGACTTTACTGGTGTTGCACTGCCTTTGGGCATTGCCTCCAGGATCGTTCCCACCATCTTTACATCTACTAATGTCCCATATGTGTCTGTTCCAGACCGGAGGACGTTAAACAGATTTACTACTCGACGTGCAGTTCGATTTTCCTGTCAAACTAGAAAGAAAGGGCGAGGAGGCCGGGATTTGAACCCGGGTCACTCACGCTGCAGTCACGCATTACATTTGGCAGGCGAAGAACGTCTTAACCACTCTGCCACCTTTCTCCCTCTTCGTTTTCATAAGAGAAAAAGGTACAGACCAGACATACGTAGGGGCAAGAGAGACACACAGACAAACATACGAACAGAAAGAAGAATTGCATTGAGAAGAGAGACTAAAGACATATAGGGGAAGATGGGGTAAAATGCCAATGGGCGGGTAAGAAGCCCATGCCAATTATCTCTTGGAATAAAGAAACTTTCAGTCCAATTTGCCCATGAGACGAATGCTAAACATCAACACTCGTCTCGTGGGCAAAATGTGACTGAAATTTGCTTCATTTCATGAGATAATTGGCTTGGGCTTCTTACCCGCCCATGGGCTTTTTACCCCGTCTTCCCCTATAGGCTGACTTACACAAGCAGAAACGTATATAAATTTACAGGATTCAATGCTTTTTACTTGACTTCATTGAAGCTTGCATGATACTTGCAGAACATGTAAACTTTGCACATTCAA
>JAGGCT020002499.1:0-20000 GCA_017654935.2 Phymorhynchus buccinoides | reverse complement strand
GTTATTGCTGGTGTGGATGTCTACCTACTATGTCATTGTTATTCGTGCTACCGTTGTTGTTCCTGCTAATAGTTTTTCTTTGTCTTATTCAATGTTCATTTATAGAATTAGTTACATGCTGCGTGTCTAGGACCAAGGACAGAATGGAAGAATAGAAATGCATAATATAAGAATACATTCTTATCCTTGTTAAATAAAGTCTCTCTCTCTCTCTCTCTCTCTCTCTCTCTCTCTCTCTCTCTCTCTCTCTCTCTCTCTCTCTCTCTCTCTCTCTCTCTCTCTCTCTCTCTACTACTACTACTACTACTACGATGTTTCATTTATAGTATTAGTTATGTATTGCATGCTTAGAACCAAGGACAGAATGGAAGACTAGGCCCAGCCTAAATTCTTATCCTTGTTAAATAAAGTATGTCTCTCTCTCTCTCTCTCTCTCTCTCTCTCTCTCTCTCTCTCTCTCTCTCTCTCTCTCTCTCTCTCTCTCTCTCTCTCTCTCTCTCTCTCTCTCTCTCTCTACTACTACTACGATGTTTCATTTATAGTATTAGTTATGTATTGCATGCTTAGAACCAAGGACAGAATGGAAGACTAGGCCCAGCCTAAATTCTTATCCTTGTTAAATAAAGTATCTCTCTCTCTCTCTCTCTCTCTCTCTCTCTCTCTCTCTCTCTCTCTCTCTCTCTCTCTCTCTCTCTCTCTCTCTCTCTCTACTACTACGACGACGTTTCATTTATAGTATTAGTTATGTATTGCATGCTTAGAACCAAGGACAGAATGGAAGACTATGCCCAGCCTAAATTCTTTTCCTTGTAAAATAAAGTTTCTGAGTTCTGAGTTCTGAGTTTTCTCTCTCTCTCTGTCTCTCTCTCTCTTTGTCTCTCTCTCTCACTCTCTCTCTCTCTCTCTCTCTCTCTATCTCTCTCTCTCTCTCTCTCTCTCTGTTTCTATATATCTATCTCATTCCAAATGGTTGTCTGGGCCTATTTTTAATATAATTTGACTGAACATAGCCAGATTAATCGTTTGTAATAGTTATTTAAACGTTACACTGAATGAGAAATTACGAATGGGTCTGTGTCTTTCTGTGTGTCTTTAATGGCTATTATTATTTTATTTAACTAACTCTCTCTCTCTCTCTCTCTCTCTCTCTCTCTCTCTCTCTCTCTCTCTCTCTCTCTCTCTCTCTCTCTCTCTCTCTCTCTCTCTCTCTCTCTCTCTCTCTCTCTCTCTCTCTCTCTCTCTCCCTCTCTCTCTCTCTCTCTCTCTCTCTCTCTCTCTCTCTCTCTCTCTCTCTCTCTCTCTCTCTCCTTCTCTCTCTCTCTTGTTATTTCTGTCTCTCTCACTCTCTCTCTCTGTCTCTGTTACCCCACCCTCTCGCTCTCTCCCACTCTCCCTCAGTCTTTGCCTGTTTGTCTGTCACTCTGTCTGTCTGTCTCTATGTGCATGAGTGGGGGGGAGAGGGGGGGGGAGTGTAGCGGGGGTGCTTGCTGTCTGCGTGTGCTTGAATTTGGCGTGAATCTGATATTTTAATATTGGAACTGTGTGTTATCTTTCATTACATAGGGGAAGACGGGGTAAAAAGCGCATGGGCGGGTAAGAAGCCCACCCCAATTATCTCATGAAATGAAGCAAATTTCAGTCTCATTTTGCCCATGAGACGAGCGTTAATGTCTAGCATTCGTCTCATGGGCAAATTTGACTGTAATTTTCTTTATGAGATAATTGGGGTGGGCTTCTTACCCGCCCATGCGCTTTTTACCCCGTCTTCCCCTACTGTTTAACTTTTCACGTGCCACCACACACACATTTATTGGACGAATAAATATTGTGATTGTGATTGTGTGTGTGAAATTCTTAACATATCTGGTCCGTAATTCACTACGTAGCCGACTTACATAATGGAACGGACGCGTTTTACACGCTATCCAAACATAGCCTACTTTCAATACAAAGAACGGAAAGAAAAGCACTGAAGACAGCCCTGGGGGGATCGAGACATTTTAACGAAGACTGCTCAGGTAGGCCAGGCTCCCAATATGAAATTTCAAAACACTTGTTACCATTTTCGCAACATTCATCACACAATTTTAGACATGAATTAACCCTTTGCAGATCATCTCAAACAAAACATTCAAAACTGTGCCAATAATATATATATATATATATACGAACGTCTGCTTGTCTTGTATTGGTGTTAGTTGTTAGTCCGTTCGCTTGTCTCCCTTAGTTTACGTTTCGTTTTGCTTTGTCTTGTCTTGTGTCTGTTCTTGTCCCCCTCATTTTTCATCTCTATCAATACAAAGGTCCCATATATGCGCCCTCCCGGGCCGAGAGGACGGAAAATCCAAATTACTACTCCACCACCCCTACCCCCGTTACCCCCGTGCTGACTTTTCACTACTATCGCCGTCTGGTCTATTCTAATAAGGGCCAAGCACACGTCAGCTGAAATCGTACGACTGTACGATACGATTCGATCACGCGGTCTCGATGCGCCTACGCATTTGTTCCTGGAGACCACGTGATCGAATCGTATCGTACAGTCGTACAATTTTAGTGGACTTAACTTTCCCTTTTTGTTCGGATTCTGTATCGTTTCTTCTTCAGATATTACACACGTCTGGCCTGAAGACGGAGTACGGCTGCCCACGTGGCGAGGTAATCAAAAACGGTCACGCACGTAATGTTCTCATCCCTAGCTGGTGCATTTGAGCCACATTATTCAGGTGCTTTACAGCTGTTGGGATAATCCCTGGAGTCTCTTAGCCAGGGTACGTCAACAACAACACGTCAATTGGTTTTTTTAAGCAAAAGGGTCTCTCTGCTCTATGTTGCATGACGTCAACTTGGAACTCGATTTTTTTTTCAGATCGGAAATTTTGTCTCGCGATTTTTTTTTTCTAACGCGGAAATTTTCTACACGATTTTTTCGTGACGCGGAAATGTGTCTTTTTGAATATTTTCAACGCAGCCCTGTCAGAACAATAATAAAAAAAACTTCATACGAAAACAAAAGTGTTACAATGTCAAAGATATTTGTCCAGTTTAATCTACAAAATTCGTCTCAATTCATGGAAGACCAAATTTTCTAAAGATGTAGAATGCGCTTGTGGTCACCCACTATCTATTCGTCATATTCTTTTTGAATGTCCAGTTTTAACTGTCCTATACAATACTTTTAAGGTAAACATAGCAGCCGTAGGGCCTTTAACAGCCCTGAAATGATTCACATTGCTAAGGTTATGATTTTTTTTATCCAGCTCTGAGATTGTTCATTTGTTATAATTGATTCATTAGTTTACGGTTGATTATTGTATTGTTCTTAATAAGTACACACACATTTAAGTGTGCGCACGCAAGCACACACATGCGCGCACGCGCACGCACGCACACGCGCACACACACGCACGCACGCGCGCGCGCACGCACACACATTTTGTCTTAATCACTTTTAGTGGAAGGACGTTAAACTGAAGAACAACACACACACACACACACACACACACACACACACACACACACACACATACACACACACAACACACACACACACACACACACACACACACACACACACACACACACACACACACACACACACACACACACACACACACACACACACACACACACACACACACACACACACACACACACACACACACACACACACACACACACACACACACACACACACACACACACACACACACACACACACACACACACACACACACACACACACACACACACACACACACACACACACACACACACACACACACACACACACACACCAGGTACTCGAACACAAGCGAGTGCTATTTTATTTGTTTGTTCGTTTACGTTGAATGTATGGATGTATCTTTCATTTTTATTTTTATTCAATACATTTTTTTCTGAAACATGAATTAACACATTTATGAAAAATCCCTTTTCGAAATTCACTTTCCCACGATACAAGACCAACAAGAAGAAGAAGAAAAATGAAAACAAATCACCCCCTTCGTCAAACACTTATGAATCCTGTATGATTGATTAAAAAAAACAACCCACAGGAGTTCATTGTTAGGTGAAGTGCTTGCTGATTGCCGAAACCACAGGAGTTTTTTGCATGGATTATGATTTGCTGCAGCGCTGAAGAGGGATGTCATTAGCAATGGGGGGTGGACATGTTCTAGTCTTCACGTCTCAATGGTCAACCTATGGCGATATTTTTCACGCCAGAGGGCAGTCAATGCACTAGGGGCTTATCACGCGATTTTCTTACTTGGGCATAGTGAGAGAGAGAGAGATGGTAGGACCACTCACTGCCTCTCTCTCTTTCTTTATCCCCAACTAATAATAGAGAGAGGATTAGCCCCACACGAGCGTCGTGCCCTCTGGCGTGAGAAAAATCGCACTAAGTCTCTCATTCTTTTTAATAATATACTGGTATCCTGTGACGTCTTACCTCCGCCTAGCAGGTTATGTTTTAGTCGTCTTCTCTTTGCTTTCTTCATAGTATAACTACATGAACGGATGTTTTACGGAATAGGTGTAATATAAGGAATTTTACCGAACCTAGAATGAAAGGGGAAGACAAGGGCGCACATCCCAAATATGACACGAAATCCAGATTTTGATATGATGATATTTTCTTTCTATATTAGTATTAGCTCAGATGTTCAGCCCAACATAGGTGAAGACGGGGTAAAAAGCCCTTGGGCGGGTAAGAAGCCCATGCCAATTATCTCATGAAATAAAGCAAATATCAGTCACAAAGTGCCCATGAGACGAGTGTTAATGCATGTTTAGCATTCGTCTCATGGGCAAATTTGACTGAAATTTGCTTTATTTCATGAGGTAATTGGCATGGGCTTCTTACCCGCCCATGGGCTTTTTACCCCGTCTTCACCTGTGTTGGGCTGAACATCTGAGCTAATACTAATATAGAAAGAAAATATCATCATATCAAAATCTGGATTTCGTGTCATATTTGGGATGTGCGCCCTATATACAAGGTGCGCCTTATAATCCGAAAACAAATACGGTAATTTGCTTGTATTATTATAATCTACAGTTGTTTCTGTCTTGGTTCTGTGTTGGATGAGGTTTCGTTGTTTGTCACTGATGATTGTGGAAATAGGCTGCCAACGAGTGATATTGAAAACCTTTATTTGTGTCCTGGGTCCACAAAAGTGAACCAAAGATTATGCTTATTATTTTGTTTGGTTTTTTGTTTGTTTGCATTGTGTGATGTAACAAGCTGCTTGGGTGTCACGTTGCTGTTACTTTGATTTTATCGTGCTGAAATATAGATGTTTTGACGACATATTGCACGTATGTTTAGGGTGGGTTTCGATCGTGACAGATTGCCTGTAGGCCTATGTCACGGCGATATATCGACGTGTTGCTTGCGAAATGTTTGGTGACACGTTGCTTAAGGTCTGTGTACTCTCGTGAATATTGTTAACGTGTACACGGACCTTTACGTGCCGTGGTCATGTTTTTTGACAGCTTGGCTTTCTAATCCTGTAAATATTTTGGGCTTGTTATAACACTATTCACAAGATATTTCTAGTTCCCCGCGACAACATAGTGAGCTGTAAGTCATATTATGAGTGGGCTATCACTGTGTTGCCATGGGGAAATAGAAATATCTCGTGAATATTGTTAACGTGTACACAGACCTTTACGTGCCGTGGTCATGTTTTTTGACAGCTTGGCTTTCTAATCCTGTAAATATGTTGGGCTTGTGACGCGGGAATAAACTATAGGGATTATCTTCTCGTTGGTGACTTGTCGTTCAAGGTCTTGCATTGATGATAAGATTAACTGACTAAGAAAGAGAGATGACGAAGAATGTCAGAACGACAAAAGCTGGCACTCCCCAGCTGGATTATTATTAATATTAGATTTGTTTTTTTATATTGACAATTATATTAAGATGGTAGAAACTCAGTCCTGGTCGACTGTCTACGTTCACAAACAAGGGCAATTCTTTCGCTGGGTATGCCTTACTTTTATTTTGCTTTACAGTGGACAGCAACATCAGCAACAAGGCGCTACATTTTGATTTTTACAAAATTCAAATCGAAGCGCGCATATACTTAACATTCACACCCATTCAAAACAAAAACACAGTGCAACATTCAGAGGGGGGGGGACGAGATAAATAGAAGACTTCAATCACGTGGGGGAACAGGTGGGTTTTCAGGTTCGTTATGAAGGCGGAGAGGGTGGGTTGCTGACGGAGGGAGAGGGGAAGTTCGTTTCAGGCAGTTGGTCCTAAAACAGCAAAAGAGCGCTGACCAACAGTTGGAAGTTTATATCTCAGGATCTGAAGGGAAAGATAATCTGAATTTGATCATAACTGGCGAGGTGTCTTGTAGATGGTATTTTTTTTATATATTGTTTTGCTGTCCCATCTTCTGGGTCGTACAGTACGTTGCTCCCACGCCGCTCATTCCGAATCCCAATTCGCAGATACACCCCGGCTTGTTCAGGTCGCAAAATCCGAGATCAGCAGTCCAAGGGGAGCGAATCTATGTTAGACAGTCAGGAGGCAACCAACCGAGGAGACACTGCACTGTTGCTGAGTCACTTCGGTGGAGTTCAGCGGAGCCTGTCCAGGACACCACCTACTAAGCCCCCTACTGACGACAATATTCTCTTAGTCGCGGAGCCAGCGTGAATGAGATCATCCTCCGAGGGTGCCACCACGACTGTCCACCGACAGCTCCCACACTGATCCCCATGACTTTGACCCGAACGCACCAAGGCATAGACTGGATTGGAAACCGAAACTGAGGTCACCATGAGAGCAGGGCATGCAAAGCCACAGAATTTGACACATCTTTTTTCCTTTTTAATGATTGATGGAAATGCGGCGGATGACAACGATGATGCTGATGATGCTATGGAGTTCCGTATCGGTCTGGGACTGCATGACAGGGCTGTATTCTACAATTCCTTTCATAATGATATCCCGGCGTTAACCAGGTCCGATAACTACAGACACCTGCAGTGTTGGTCTTGAAATTAGAGCAGCACTCTCACAATCGCATCCGTTAAGCGGATGAAGCTCGACTGTGTGGCTTCAGTCTTCTCATTGAGCCCATAGCCACTCACTCTGGGTAGGAGTCGGTCCAGGACCGAACAAACTCACCTCTGATGGCATTCGAACCCAAGACCTCCCAGCCAGTAGTCCGCGACGCTAACCACTACGCCACGGCGGCTGTAGATGGTAATATTGTCGCAGAAATAGAAGGGAGCATCATGATGAATAGACTCATAGCAGAGTGTGCTAATCTTGTGTTCGATTCTATCAGCAACTGGTAGCCAATGTAGAGAGCGGAGAAGAGGGTTGACATGATCGAACTTTGTCTTTCTAAGGACAAGACGAGCAGATTTGTGTTTTCAATACGCCGGAGACGACATAAGAGAAGAAAACGAGGGGTGAATGCCAGAACTGCCCATCTGTGCTCTTTATTCCTTTTGAGATAGACCGTTCTGGCAGGCACCCCTCAAATGGTGGACCAGAATGAAGAGTGCTGCAATAGTCAAGATGAGAGAGAATGAGCACACAAAAAAGAGCAGGCCATTGACAGTCTGTTTTTCTTTAAATATCAATCCAAAGTTATCACCTAACTTGCATAGGTAAAGGTCAGAGTACATGCGAAACATTTTCATCCTTACCCTATAGCAACACAGTAACAAGCCAGTCATACTATGGCTTGCATATCGCTGTTGTACCATGGTAAATGAGTGAAAAATGTCCACGTGTGCAAAGACCTTAACCACATTCGCTTGGAAGAATCAGCATAATCATATGATATTATCGTGAGGTTTGAAGGAAAGACTTACAATATTCAGCCTCTCTTACAATATTCAGCCGAAATCAGGACCCAGGGTGTACATATTAGCCCTTTTGCCGCCAGCCATTTTCAGCCAAACATTTCCATTAAACTTACCTAGGTAGGGAGGAACATTTGTAATATTGGGGCTTCTTCTGTGACATGTATAAAGTATAGCCTATCCTTACTCCCCAAAATAAGAAAATTGGGTCTTTGGACTTTGGATAACAGATCCTGATTTGATGCATTTTAGTAAAATGGGTGTAAAATCATTCTGGTGTAAAAATGTGACATCGGTGGCGAAAGGGTTAAAGTAGGTCCCATTACCTGCTCTCACACATTTGGCTCATTCGATCGTCCCCTTTACATACTCCTGTTTACTTTGCCTGCTAGGCTTCCCCGTGGTTCCTTAGAGGGGAGGGGAGGAGGGGTGCTATGTGTAAATGTGCTGCACGGCAGTTTCAGGGCGATGCTGATCAAGAACGTAAATGATGGGCTACCTTGAACCCAAACCTTATCTTTGTTTTCATTGATTCGTGTGAGATCTCATCGAAATTTGTTTGTGTGTGTGTGCCCGAATGAAATAAAAAAGAAACACGCGAACGTGCTGATGGGACCGTGAAATGCACCATCCACGCCTGGTCTCTCAACACGATACCAGCCCTGACATTTTGATTTTTAGAATCGAAGAAATAGGGGTGAGAGAGTATGTGCAAAACTAAAGACCTTGACACAATAACGCAGCAAGTAGGGGAAATGTGGATACTATGAGTGAGCATCTTACTATTCTCAGCTTGAAACGTCATTGTATCAAACACTTTTACTCTCAAATGCAATAATGATATTTCAGCAAGTGAAGACTATGAAATATTTCACATATAAAATATGTTCATTTAACAAACACACACACACACACACATCAGCTGCAAAAACACCCAAAGAAAAATGAGTTTTCCTTTTAGAAAGACTGCTCAGAGACCCTTTTATTTTACACATTCTTACTCTTGACGCTCAAACTGCCAAACCATCACATGAAAGAAAAGGTTAAAACAGATTCAATGAAACATCTGTAAAATCCCTGCAGTACATTTCTATTGACATCAAGGCTTCTGAGTTTCTGGAGACAGTAAATTCTGGATTGGCACTTTTTGCGTATGGCATCAACATTGGCATTTAAATTTAATGTATCATCAATGACTGTTCCCAAATATTTGTACACTCTCACTCGCTCAACTTTCATCCCACAAATAAAGAGGTCAGGCACGGATGCAGGGTTTCTTCTAAAATCAATCACCATTTCTTTCGTTTTTTGTACATTAAGATCCAGGTAATTATCCGCACACCAAGTGGCAAAGGCATTCACATGTTGAAAATACATTTGATCAGAATTTGATAGACCTTGAAGAGCAGAGTCGTCCGAGTATTTAATAACAGGAGTAGTGTTAGTGCCATTGCAGTCGTTTGTGTACGGAGTAAATAGAACAGGAGATAGGACAGTGCCTTGAGGAGAGCCAGTGGAAGTGTATTTAACTGAGGAGATAGCCTTTTCAAGTCGGACAGATTGAGATCTATGGACGAGAAAACTCAGGGTCCATTTCACAAGTCGGGGGTCTACCTGATAGGAGAGAAGTTCTGTGGCCATCATATGAGGTTGGATAGTATTAAATGCAGAAGAGAAATCTATAAACAGAATGCGTACAAAGGGTCCAGGCTTTTCAAGATAAGTGTACGTGTTGTGGAGGAGATTGAGTGTTGCGTCATCTGTACATCTGTTAGGCCTGTATGCAAATTGGTTTGGGTCAAGGTACGGAGTTGCATGTGCTGCAATGCGTTTGAGAACGATTCTTTCAAAGCATTTCATAGGAAATTGAGGTCCGGACAACAGGATGATAGTCGTTTAGAGAGGTAGGTTTGGTTTTCTTGGGGACGGGGCATATAACAGACTTTTTCCACAAGGTTGGAACATGACAATCATTCAGAGTCCAGGAAAATAAAACACAGAAATTTGTACAACTCAGCAGCACATGATTTTAAAGGTGGACCCTGACGATGAGTTTTTGCAAGAAACACGTCGAGATCATCAGAAAGACAGCCTTTTCAAGGATAAGAACACTCACTTTGCTCTGGTTTTCTATAAATTAAACCGTCAAAACGGCGATTCCTCCTTGGCGGAGATGCCGGAGAGATTAGACATTTTGGATGGGGTGGGTGGTCACTCATTGTGGTTGAACGTTTTCTTTTTTTGTAGTGCAGTAAAAAAAATATTGGAGCTATTTCCTTTGTTGTAAGCGAAGCTCCTTTAGATAAACTGAATTAAAAAATATAAAAAAATTAAAGGCTTGTATTGCGAAAGTTTCGTGCAAACGATTTGGCGGCCATTAGAAAAGAGACGGCATACACCTTCTCTTTGGGTGAAATAATTTGACTTCCAGCACCTCCGCCAAGGAGGAATCACCGATTTGACGGTTTGATTTCTAGGAAACCAGAGCAAAGTGAGTGTTGCAATCTCTGTAAAGGGTGTTTTCCTGGTGATCTCGACGTGTTTCTTACAAAACCTCATCCGTCAGGGTGCCCCTTTAAAATACGCCCGCAGATGTCAGGGCCAACAGCTGTTTTGACTTAATCTTTTGAACAAGCCTTCCACCTCCTCAGCATCAATCACACTCTCACCCACACCTTTCACACTCTCCTCGCTCTTCACTTTCTCAGTCAGCTCTCTCACAACATGGTCAAAATCATCTGTCACATCATCACGTTCAAACCGACAATACAAATCATTGAGCTGTTCTGAGAAAAAAAAACGTTTTTCTTCGGGCATGACTGACGCTCGGCTGTTTGGCTTATTTTGACCAGTGAGAGTTTTTAGCCCTTTCCAAGCATCAGCCATGTTCACCTGCCGAAACGGGTTTTCAACTTTCTCTTTATCACTCGCGGAGTTTACGGTGCGAAGGTGATATTGTTTTTGCTGTGTAAGTGGCTGTGTGTGTGTGTGTGTGTGTGTGTGTGTGTGTGTGTGTGTGTGTGTGTGTGTGTGTGTGTGTGTGTGTGTGTGTTGTTAACAGCATATCACCATGAAGGAATAAAGATAGGAAGATGAAACTTGATGTGCATGTAGGCTAGGTACTGTAGATGTGCCTTTGGGGGTCAAGGTCAAGGTATGACGTATGACCTTGACGTATGACCTTAAAAACTGAAAATGTATTTTTCGCCATATCTCGGGCACCAGTCGACATAGGATGTTGAAACGTGGTATGAAGGGGGGTCGGAAAAATGGAGTTCCCAAGATAACAGCATATCACCATGAAGGAATAAGGATAGGAAGATGAAACTTGATGTGCATGTAGGCTAGGTACTGTAGATGTGCCTTTTGGTGTCATGGTCAAGGTCAATGTCATGACCTTGACGTATGACCTTGAAAACTGATCATCATCTATTTTTAGCCATATCTTGGGCACCAGTCAACATAGGATGTTGCAACTTGGCATGAAGGTGGTTTGGCTTATGCTCCTTCCGAATATTGTTGTGTCAAGGTCAAGGTCATGACCTTGACGTATGACCTTGAAAACCGAACATTTATTTTTAGCCATATCTCGGGCACCAGTCGACATATGATGTTGAAACGTGGTATGAAGGTGGTTTGGCTTATGCTCCTTCCGAATATTGTTGACTAATCAAGGTCAAGGTCAAGGAGATCACTGGACCCTGAAAATCGGGGGGGCGGAAAAATGGAGTTCCCAAGATGAAATCAGGTGGGAATGTTGGCTGGGTATTGTAAATGTGCCTTTGGGGGTCAAGGTCATGACCTTGGCATGTGACCTTGAAAACTTGCAACGCGGGTGATTCTCGGATGCTTTTATGGGAAATCTACTCAGCAAGATAGGGACAGTCAGCAGCAGAAACAGTAAGATAGTGACAGTATGCAGCAGTAGCAAGATAATCACAGTCATCCTCCAAAGTCGGGGTGTGGCTGCGTAACTCCGCGGGTGATTCTCGAATGCTACATTCGTTAACTTTTCAATCTAGTTGTATCTCTTTTTGCTTTCTCGTATTTCATTCGTTAACATTTTCTGTACACTATTTCTCTCCGTTTTGTCACTGGTCTGAAAACACCTTTTTTTTATTTAATGTGGTTTTTAAAGCCTTTGACACCCAGGGTTTGTTGTTAGGAAAAGTTTTGAAAATGTTCTGAGGAATTACCATTATTTTCACAAAAAGAGATAATATGAAGAACCAACATCAACAGTTTCACTTACACTATCACACGAGTCAGTCAACACATTCCACTCAGTACATCCAAAACATCCTCTCAGCTCTTCCACACTCTCAGCTGTCCACATTTTCTCACACTTTGAAACTGACGGCAGCTCCACCAAAGTATGGTAGGGTTCCTACAAAGAAATTTGAAAACAGCAAATAGAATAACAAAAACAAACGCATACAATACCTTAGTGCGCCCACATCTGGAATACTGTTCAACAGTATGGAACCCCCACACCACAGAACTAGCAAAAAAGATCGAGGCTGTATAGAGCAGAGCGGCCAGATACGTCAACAACTGCTACGACACCATCAGTAGCGTCACAGCCATGCTCTCCAAGCTACAATGGGAATCCATTGAGGCAAGAAGATCAAAACATCAGGTCGCCATGATATACAAAGTCGTCAACGACCTCATAGACATCACAGCGGAACAGTTTCTCCTCCCTGGCAACACCCGCACTAGGTCAAATCATTCATTGAAATACAGACAAATCACAGCACAAACACTTTCAAATACAGCTTTTCCCCCAGAACTATCCCAGTTTGGAATTCTCTTCCAACCGCAGCAGCTGAGGCTCCCTCCTTGGTATCTTTCAAGAGGGAGCTCAACGACTTGTCTTTCTAATCTCTGAGTAGGGAGCCATAGATCAAAGTAGAGGTAAATGAAGGGCAGGAACTATGCCGGTCAGGGTTTGGCCCCGGGGACCGCTACGGTAGCCGGATTGGTGTTGCCTGGATACTGTGAAACAAAGGTCTATGGTCCACCACCACCCTCCACACACACACACACACACACACACACACACACACACACACACACACACACACTTTATTTTTGTTTTGTTTTTTTCCACACACACTGTGCCCCAAATTGGTTTTCTAATTATTTTATTTTCCGCATTGCGCAACCTCTTTAAGTCACTGTAATGTCTACTGAGACGGCGTGACAAGAAATTATTGAAGACTCGAACTCACTGTCGCTGCCATGACTAAACTGAACAGGATCTTGAGGAGGAGCAACATCAATTTCCCAACTAAAACCAAACTGTAGACTACACATTTCTTGTGGTCCAGACCAGAAGATCCAGTCGGCGTTTCTGAAGAAGTGGGTGGATCATTGTGGGGTGGCTTGGAAGATGAAGAAGCCTGTGACGACCTGCAAGTTTCACAGGACGGTTGCACATGAGGCGTTGTATCACGGGGTACCAGGGTTGTGTTGGCCAGTCTGGAACTACCAGGATCCCCGTGGCTTTTTCCTGTTGAATTTTCTGTGCCACCCGACGGATGATGCTGAAAGGTGGGAAAGCATAGAAATTTAAGTCTTTCCAATGAAAATGCATCAATAGCTTCTGCTTCGGGATCTGGTCTGTAATAAACAAATCTCTTCATCTGATGGTTAGTCCTGGATGCAAAAATATCAATTTCTGGTGAGACCTGCAAGCGTTGGCAAGCATCCTGTAAGGCTGCCTCATCCAATTTCCATTCTGCGTTCAGGTTGGTGCGTCTGGATTCTTTGTCAGCTTCAGTGTTCAACACACCCGGAATATGAGCAGCACTCAACCACACATTATGCCTGACACACCATGCCCAAATGGCCCCTGTAAAGTCATTGCAAGCATCAGAGTGGCTTGTACCCATTTTGTTTATACAGCTCACTGCAGTGGTGTTGTCAATCATGAGTCTAACATGCTTATTGCTCACAATGCTCTGAAAACATTTCAAGGCAAACAGCACAGCTTTCAGTTCTAAGTAATTTATGTGAAAGTCTGTTTCACCGACCAACCATTCTCTGCCCGAAAATACGCCTTCGCAGTCACAGCCCCATCCTATAAGACTAGCATCTGTTGTGACCACAATGTCGGGTTCACCCTTGCAAATGTCATTTTCTGCCGTTCCAATGTTCTCGGTCCACCATTGTAGCTCTGAAAGGCTATCTGGTGATAAGAGCATGAACTGATCAAAATCTCCTCTACTCTTTTTCAAAGCTGCAGTTTTTTTCTTTTTCTAGCTGGCAGTAGTGAAGTGGTCCAAATTTGACTGCCGGAAAGCTGGCCACCATTTTCCCAATGACTCGGGCCAGTTCTCTGGTCTTGCATTTATTTCTCCTTAGAAGCTTCTCGCAATCTTTCTGCAAGCTTGTCTTCCTTTCCTCAGTGAGTCTCACCTTCATATCCACTGAGTCAATTATTACACCTAGATACTGAATTTTTGTACTTGGTTCAAATACTGATTTTGTTGGATGCACAATGAACCCCAGCTTTTGAAAAAGAGTAGCGGTGTCAATGACATTCTGCATGCAGTTTTCTACCAGCAATGAATCATCTAAGAAAGATGTTGATATGTGGCCCTCTTTTCTGAGCAAAGCGAACACTGGTTTCAACAGTTTGGTGAACCACCGAGGTCCCGGAGCTAGTCCGTTTGGTAGTACATTGAATTCAAGACGTTTGTCTTTCCACACAAATATCAGGAATGTTTTGTGTTCCTCATGAATGGGCACTGAATAGTATGCATCTTTAAGATCTATTGATGCCATGAAGCAGTTCGAGCTGTATTGAGTGTTTCCATTTTAAAATGGTGGTAACAAACTTCTGAGTTGAGTCTACTTAGATTCAGAATCATACGATGTGTTCCATCATTCTTGCTTCTAGTAAACACAGGGGAGAGTACTTCGCCCTCAGTGTGACTACAATGGGAGATGACATGCTTTGAAATAAGTTTTTGGACTTCTGAGTCAATGATCTGGCATTCACTTGGACTGACAGCTGGCGTTTTGTTAGATGACAAGTTAATAAGGGTTCCTACAGGACAATTTATCTCTATCTTTGCTCCTTGAATCATTTACAAAATCTCAGAATCAGACGAAATCTGTGCCCATTCATGATGAAAATACATCAGCCTTCCTGCCACAAAACTATCCACATCAGCCTCAAACGATCGTATCAAGCTTCTCACCTTTTCAGCTAGTGATAGGGAGACCTATCCGTCACGCCCTCTGCTTCCCTTGTTCCCTCTCGCTTTAATTTTTCGTTTTTGGAGCAGGGGACAGGGATCGGGGTGGTGACCGTTGGGAAGAATGTATAAGTTTGTGTCCCATACTTTTTTCTTTTTTTTTAATATTCTACTCCGCGCAGTCACACGCATGGGACGAACGAGTCATAATGCATTACACACTAGGTCCGACAAAAACCCAGACACTTGTGTACCATGAAAAACATTAAACGTTAGTAACAATTGTACATTGTAGTAATTCATACAAACCCACATGTAAATGCGAGTAAGTGTGAAAGAAGGAAAACATGTTGGGAAAAAAAGAAAGAGAAAAAAATAAGAAGAAAAAAAATAAAAAAAGGAGAAAAAAAAGAGCCAGCCCCCCAAAAAAAAAGAAAAAAAAAAGAAAGAAAGAAAGAATAAAGATGAAACAAAGGCGGGGACAGTGGAGGGTTCAAAAAAAAAAAAAAAAAGAAAGGGATACCAGCGGGAGTTGTGGCCCCTGTAGTGGCCCCGCCGTTTGTTGTGCCCCCACTGCTGCCGTTTGTAGTGGGGAAACCCCCGACTTTTCCCTAAAAAAACGCCACGCCGGCTCGAACCACTTTCATTTTGTGCAGAGCCGTGGGCTTGAATTCCGCCTTGGGGTTGATAGAGTTTCTCTGGCTGGGTACAACTCGCTGCTATCTGTTCAGCTTCTCTGATCTCTTTGAGTGAATTGCCTAGATCATCCCCAAAGAGCTGTGACGTGATGGGGACCGATTCGTCACAAAGTTTTGGTTTGCTGAGATACGGTCGAAGAGCATAGCGACGACGGAAAGATATCTCGCGAGACGCATCTGCACAGAGAGCAATAGAATCTGTGCAGTTTTGTACCGTGCCAGCCATTTTCTCACTCAGTTTTGAGTCTGTAGAGAGAATGATGTCACACGCCCACGCAGTGGCAGTGGCAGCTTTAATGATCGTGCGCTGAATGTGCTGGTACTTCAAATCTGTTTTCACAGCCATGTCTGGAAGTTTGTTCCAAATTCCAGGGTTGACAATTGGCACAATGAGGCGTGCGCAGTTTTCTGGTCTGTTGTAGATTTCAAATTTCTTCTTTTGGTCTGCAGCTTTGAGTTTCTCCTTGAAGCGACCGTCAATTATTTTCGCCAGTCCTGGTAGCACTTTTTCTCCAAGTTTCTCTTCTTCCGAATCGATCTCTGCTGCGATCCTTTCTAGTAATTCTATGTCGTGATCGACTTCTTGATGATCCGGTTCTTGATTGCTGTATGTTTTCACCAGGTTCTCTTCTCGTCAAGATTCGATTCTTCATCATTGACAACAATGGTGTTGTCCGGTTCGGATGAGCAAGACGACCGCGCTTTTTTTGGGTCACTTGGCCCCGCGCGCGCATCCGAGATAGCGCACTGAACAAGATTGCCGAGAGCCTCGAATTTCTTTGTCCAATTTGCATCCAATTCTTGCACCATTTTCATATCCTCGGGATTCTGGGCTATGGGTTCGGAAATGCCCTCCCGCGAACTCAGAGAAGCCATGGCTGCTGAAAGAGCCACGAAATTGACCACTGAATAGGGTCGACCGATTATTATTTTAGTAGGCTTCTGAAAGAGCCGACCGGACAATTTAGATTCCCGGAGCGAGTCGAACGATGGTAATGAATAAAACAATCTCTTGAAATGTGAAATGAAAACACTGACCTGATTTCCAATGAGTAGAATGTCACAAACACACACACATAGAATTTAGACCATTTTTACAAGTTTAAACAACTTAGGATGGGACAATAACTAAACAGAAAACTAGTATTCTACGGAGCACTCCTGGCTGTGTCTGGCACCTCTGGAATCCTGGCGCGAACTGGCAAATCTGGCACGCATCTCACGTTTTCACTTGGTCAGGGTGACCAATCAGCATACGAGATATAATTGTATGTATAATTTAAAATTCAGCTTAGCAGTCACTTATGTTGACTGTAGGGATTTGAAAATTCTAAACATATTGTGTGACACATCAGGAACAACAGAAGGTAACCAAAGTTTGAATATGGATTTTAAAACACTTTCCACCAAGACTCCACTCGACAATTCTGTGATCAAAAGAATGCCAAACAAAGACGTCAGTCCTGTTTTACAGTTTTTATTAACGACCTACCTGACGAAGTACAAAGTGTCTGCCAAATCTTTGCAGACGACACAAAAATATACAACTCATTTAAAAATTATAATAAATTACAAAATGGCATTAACAAACTTATTGACTGGTCTGCAAAGTGGAATCTTTACTTCAACGCAAACAAGTGTAAAGTCATGCATTTGGGCCTAAACAATCCTCAAACAGAGTATAAAATGACATGGTAACGACAGACACGTTTTGGGATCTTGTATAGAAGAAAAGGATCTTGGAGTGATTTTTTATCCAAAACTAAAATTTGGTAAGCATATAACATCCACAATTAATAAAGCAAACACAATGTTAGAATTAATAAGGAGGAGTTTTATATGACTGAATGGAGAGGTGTTTGTAAATCTGCATACAAGTTTGGTGAGACCCCATTTGGAATATGGCAACTTAATTTGGGATCCTTTCCTAAAACGACAGTCTCAGGCTATCAGACGTGTTCAAAGGAGAGCAACTAAACTAGCAAAAGCATTACAAAAATTAGATTATAGTGAGAGAGAGAGAGAGAGAGAGAGAGAGAGAGAGAGAGAGAGAGAGAGAGAGAGAGAGAGAGAGAGAGAGAGAGAGAGAGAGAGAGAGAGAGAGAGAGAGAGAGAGAGAGAGAGAGAGAGAGAGAGAGAGAGAGAGAGAGAGAGGCTATATAAAATGAATTTACCATCCCTAAGATATCGGTGACTATGTGGTGATTTAATAAATGTTTATCCAAAAAGTCACAGTTCTGATATTACTAACAAACGTTTGTTACAACTTTCTAACTACTCAAAAACTAGGCATAATGATTTGAAACTACTAACCCAATACAGCAGAACTAACATTAGAAAGAATTTCTTTAGTAACAGAGTCACCATATACTGGAGTTCTCTTCTAGCACATATCAAATTGGCACCTAACCTTAATCAGTTCAAAAACCTCCTCGATAAAGACCCCAAGATTCAACAATTGAAATGTGTATATGATTAACATCTAAAAGCGTCCTAGTCATGCCAATCATGAAAAATAATACAAATAATCAGAAAGGGCACATTAAAAGGCCGCGAGGCCTTGTTTTCTTCATTCTCGGACCTGACCTGTGTCACGCGCACGTCACATTTTTGTTGTTCTAAATATTAATTTGTGAATATTGTCTTTATTCTGTATTCTATTATATGAAATGTTTTTTCCCGTCTTTTCTCTCACTCGTTCTTTGGTAGGGAGAGAGTTCAAATGTACATATCTAAAATATAAAAAAGAGAGATAAAAAAAGGAGAAGAACCAAACCCTTCTCTGCTTCGCTGGCTCGTGTGTAGAAAGAGAGTGATAACCGCACGTGCTTCTTGCAAGGTGCGAGATTACTGAATAATAGTTGGAGGGTTAAATGTGACATCAACGACGAAAGTTCATCTTCACTTTTTCTTCTGTTGAGAGACGACGGGTTTTTCCTTCAGTTTTAGTTTTGACTGTCAGGGAGACGGATCCAGCCTTTCTGACAGGGACAGTCTCGACTGTGGACCGGTCAACTCACTCACTGAGAGGGTCATCTCTCAGGGCAGGCCGCTGTGGACAGGGGCCTGGGCTTACATTTAAGTTCTTGTTTTTTGTTTCCCATCTTCATCATCATTATCATCGCATCATGACGTTGACAGCAACTCAACCCCTACCCACCCTACGTTGACGGACAGAAGAAGTGGAACAGAAGACTGAAGATTGAAGACTGAAGACTCTAAAAAACTTTATTACATAAGGATTAAGATTTTGGGCCGAGAGAAGATAAGAAAGCTGCAAGAATCGACGAGGGAGAATTGTCACTACATTCTGGGAAGGCCTCATCCCAGGGAGTCGGGCTGCCGCGGACAGTGGCCTGAGAGTCAAGGAAGAAGACTGGGAAGAGGTTCAACACCGGGAGAGCCTCAGGAGGAGGAAGGACGACTCAGTGAAGCCAGGAGGGGAGCTAGGGTGTGGCCGCCTGGGGGAGACCTGGAGTTGGATCCCTGTCATGTCGTCTGCCTCTTCTTGGCACCAGCGAGATGGTTCGTAATATTAGTATTTTTCCAAATTTTATTTCATATGTTATACATACGAGTTTTTTGTTACGCAGTGTTTACTTACGACGTGGAAAGAGACTCATAGGAGTGCCTTGTATTTTCAACGCTGATCTGATTTGACCTGCGTTCTGGAGCTGAACCGGGTGCCTTCGACAGTCTTCGAGGAGGGTGGTACCTCAACCCTGCCTGGACGTCTGCAAGTGTGGCAGTTTTTCTTGGCGAGGACAACCAAGGAACTGGCACTTGGACGACTTCATCTTCCTTCCTGGAGTTGTGAGGGACTATGCAGGTTTCAGTCGTGAGTCAGTGGGGTTTTGGGGGGGTGATTGAGTATTGGGGGCTAAAGGGGCGACATAGACATTGAACATTTTGTTTCTGTACAGTTAGCGTTGTGTACATTGAGCTAGATCTATTCATCTTTTTTCATTGTGCGCCTATGCCCTTCTTTTCTCTTAGTCGACTCTTTAAGTTGTGTGAAGTTGTCGAGGGGAAGGTGTAGTTTGTGAATCTTTGGGTGTCATCATGTCCACACTTCTGTCAAGATAGCTAGGCCCGTTCTCACCCCTTTACCCACTCATCTCATTTCTATGATTTGTATGTATTTGTTTATGTGTGAATTAATGCTGAATAAATGTTAGTGTTGTAGTTGTCATTCTTTGCCTGGACTGGTGTAGGAGTGGAGTGCGCTTGTGGACTTGGGTGCTCGTCACTTAGA
>JAGGCT020000249.1:0-19516 GCA_017654935.2 Phymorhynchus buccinoides | reverse complement strand
TATACGAAATGATTTGATTTAGAAATAGAAGAAAAAAGGGTTATTGTTTGTAAGTTGTAAAGAAATTGGTGATTATAATATTAATTAAGTAGTGGTGTGTGTGAGTAGATGGTAAGTATGTGGAATGGAGCGATAGAGTTGTATGGAGTATTTGTGTTTTATTATTTTGGTTATGAAAACGTTTTCATTTCGCGCAACGTAAGGCATTTGTTTTTTGTATGGTAGGAGAATAATTAGTTGAAAGAATCTGTTGTGTATCTGAATATTGAACAGAGAATATATTAGTATAAGGAAAGATCTAATTGATTGTCGGTATATGAGTCGCTTATGGATTGAACTGATTTGTTTTTTTTCTGTTTGATGTAACACTACATAACACTTCATATTCATGATGTCACTTATGTATCTATTCATGCCTGTCTGTATCTATGTCCCTACTCTGTCTCTGTCTGTCCCTATTCTTGTCATTTAATATGGATCCTGTGTGACAGATTGATTTATCTGTTCACCTGTCTCCACCCCTTGACACTAGCCCCATCTTCTGTTTGTCTGTAAATGTTTGCCGGTCTTCTGTCTTCTCCCCTCTCTTTGACTCGATAAAAATGTGTGTATCAACGCGCAATCACTAATTTGTCTGGATGTCCTGCCTGTCTGATCTGCCCGCTTCCTGTCGTCTCCCTCTTCAGCCGTTTCTCCGTGTTTGGTGTTGTGTTGTTTGTGTGGTGTGTGTGTGTGTGTGTGTTGTGTGTGTGGTGTGTGTGTTTGTGTTGTGTTGTGTGTGGTGTGTGGGACTGTATCTGTATGTGTTTGTGTGTGTGTGTGTGTGTGTGTGTGTGTGGTTGTGTGTTGTTGTGTGTGTGTGTGTTGTGTGTGTGTACTCGTGTGTGTGTTATGTGTGAGTGTGTGCGCGTTGAGAGGACACTGAGAACAGACAGGTCGTCTAATGGGTGCCTCAGGAGCTTTTGCCTCAGGAACTACCGCTTCCTCCATCATTCTGCCTTCGCTGTCCGTGGCCACAGACGCTGGTGTCCGTGAAGCGCATGTGCACACTATGAAATCGCCCAATCCATATCATCGTATGGGTGGGTTATATAACACCACGCGAACTGCGTTTCTGTTTCTGTCTCACTACCCTCACTTCTAATGTCTCTCTCTTCTGTCTGTCTCTATGTCCCTCTCGGATCCTGTCTGTCTCTATGTCCTTCTCTGTCTGTCTGACTTGAACTGATTGGTTTTTCTGTTTTCTGTCTCACTCTAATGCCCCTACTATGGATATGGCCTCTATGCCCTCTGTCTGTCTTTACTTCCTCCTCTGTCTCTGTCCCTTCCTATCTTCCTGGTCTCTATTGTGTCCCATCTGTCCCGCTGTCAGTCTGTCTTTGTTTGACACTGAATTGATTTCTCTGTTCCCATTTCTCCCCCCTCTGACTCATATTTCCGCTCTCTGTCTCTGTCTATCTGTCTGTCTCTATCTGTCCTCAGCTGTCACTGGCATTCTGTCTTTGGTTCTGAACACTGAATTGTTTCTCTGTTCCCTGTATCCCACCTCTGACTATGCCCCTCTCGTCTTTTGTCTGTATGTGTGACGGTTCTGTCTGTCCTGCTTCCTGCTTGCCCTGTCTGTCCTCCTCTTCGAGTGTGTGGTGGTTGGTGTGTGTGTGTGTGGTGTGTGTGTGTGTGGGTGGGTGTGTGGTTTTGTGCGTGCGTGCGTGTGCGTTTCGCGTGTGTGTGCACTAGTTGATCGAGGACCACTGATAAACACACACACACACACCACACACACCCACACACCACACACAACGCACAACACACACACACAAGAGAGAGAGAGAATGCGTTTCTCGACCACGCTCCCTTTAATAGGACTTTAGAAGGACTTCTAAGATTTCATAATGATATTAATAAGTCTCACACTATATCGATGCGAATATAGGCCATGATCTTTTATTTAGGAAAAATAATTTTGCAGACATATGATACAGAGAGAGTAACACGGGTGAAATACCACCCCAAATACTGATCAGGCCCAACGTTGCTTAACTTCGGTGATCGGATGGGAACCAGTGATTTCAACGTGTTATGGCCGTTGGCGAACAGATACTAAACGCAAACGAGACCGGTCTTTTTTTTTCAACCGGTGGTTATACTTGGCCCACTCTGTTTACAGGTGAACAGTTTGCACAAGAAGCGTCGCTAAATGGTATAACTGATTAACAGCGCTTCTTAGACTGGCATGAATTCATTGGTTGGAACTTCATCCACAGGTAATACGTGTATACAAGTTTCTGCTTCACCAGTCTGAGCTTCATTCGTCTCTCTTTCTCCTCGTCTCTCTCAGCTCTCTCTCTCTCTCTCTCTCCTCTCTTCTCTCGCTTTAAGTGAGGGATCAATGAAGATCTACATTACGTCCAAATCAGTCGTAGGACGTATGGAAGCATAGGGATGATGTAGCTTTTTTGGAGGGAAAGGAGGTAGCAAACAGCGGGTTACATATTGACTTGTCTTGGCCAATCGCGCCTGCCTCAGGCGGAACCAAGAAGCCCCAGCCTATAAAAAACTCGTGTCACCCTGATTTTTGCGTGATAATGCAGTCAACTACTACTAGAGCGCCGAGCTGTACTAAGCAGACTGCCAGGAAATTCTTACTGGAGGGCGGGCGAGATCCCCCCCCCACCCCCGCCAAAGACCCTCGCAAAACAGTTGGCACAACCGTCAAGGCCCTGCCAGGAAGCCAGACGCGCCCTGCCTGGTGGGTCTGTGTCGAAGACACCAACATCACCGCCATACAGGGGCAAGCGTGTGACCACTGTTGCTCATTCGTGATCCAGATGGCACGCCGTATCCGTTTCGAGTACCAGAAGAGCACCGCGAGGCTTTGAGCTTAGATCCGCAAGCAACCCCTTTTTTAGGTCCTTTCCAGGACCACCCAGCTTCCCGTGTGGAGAATTTTCGCCAGGTTGCATGGGTTACCTTTACTAACATCGCGAGCACAATGCGCTTATTAGAGTCGGCCGCAACAAGTGCATAATGCTATAATTCAACAGCCATTTTTGCGATAGTACAAAGCAAAACTAAGTTTTCTAACGACGAGAGTGATTCACACGAAATAGCGACTAAGGCCAAGAGGCCTAACCTGGTGGGTACTCTTTTGAGGACAAAAAAACTTGTGCGCCCATCACCGGAAAGACCCCCTTTTCAACGCCTAACCAACCAACAGTCACTTGTTCTCTGCCGTGATGTAGAAGTGAAATCAAGGGTTCATCCTTGCTGGCCCGTTCGATCCGCGGGGGAACGTGCTTTAAGCGCCTGTACCTCACACGTGGCTCAAGAGGGCATTCTTCTAATCCTAAGGTCTGAGTTTCAGGACTACCACAGCTTCCTGAGGTGGTTTCGGGTACAATAAAAAAAAAAAAGAGTCTTGTTGCGCATATGTTGTTACATTATAATTGCATACACAAAAACAGTTGCATACAAAAATAAGAAAATCACTTCATGGTTCTGATTTTTATTTTTTTTTTAAATTTTTTAAAAGCTTACAACCACTTTTATTACTGATTTTCACCCACGCAGGGATCCAAAATTCTTACCAACTCCGCCAGGGAGGAATCCCCATTTTTTGACAATTATTTTTAAAGGACGGTTGGCTTCAACGTGCAAATAGGTCCGTTCCTTTATTTTTTTTTTTTTCTGTTGGTCTCGATGGGTTTGTTAGTAATTTTAAATCATTTTGATTTGTGCTGCAACTGGTTACATAGTGATCATATTGACTTTGGTGAAAGAATATTCTTAAAATAATTGTTCTTTTATTACTTTACTTTACTTTACGCTTGTGCTCAATTTGTTTGTATAATTTTTTTATCATCGTTGTTGTTCTTTTTTTTTAAAAATATTATTTTTCTAAAAGTTCCTTATCTATTTGCTTTTTTTTGTGTAGATTCCTTCGTTTGTTTTTCTTTATCCTATCTTATTGCTCTAAATTCTCGTTTTTCTTTTACAGATGTTCTCTTCACTTGTGCACTTGAGAACTTGAACAAGAAATAATGACTCTTCTCTAATTATTAACAGTCCAATCTGCATACCCTACTTACTACTACTACTGACTTTCGTGACCTACAGACTACTTACATGCGTATTACCTGAAAGTTAGGCTGAGGAAACAGTGACTAACCTACATCATCGATGTTTACTGGAGCACAATCCTTTTTAACTTCTACACTACAAAACACTACTCAATTGCGGACGAGATTCAGTGACGCCACTTCTTTCGAAGTTGTGTTGGCCCTGAATCACTAGTATTCAACTTGAGTCTCTAATTCCGCTTGAGAGCATGACTCTTTGCATTCCGGTATCTTACAGCTCGTCCGTTTTACATTTCCTTTCCTTTCTGTAGTCGTCCCCCTCCTTTTTCTTCCGTTGAGCTTTTTCCCCTTTCTGTTTCTCGTTCTTTCTCTGCTCTTAGGCTCCTCCCGAGATTATCGTAGTCTTTTGTGGTCTGCTCCTCAGTCTTTGAATGAAGAATCTTTGGTCCTCTTCCTCTGTGTCTAGATGTTTGCTCAGAAATTCTCTCCTGTCCTTCTTTCTGTTTTTATTTGTCATTTTCCTTTGTTCTTCTTCTCTATTTTTTGTTTTTCTCTTTCCTTCTCTCGTTCGAGTCGTCTTTTCTCTCTCCCCCTTGTTATAGTATATTCTTTTAGATCACAATCGTCTCTCGATCAACTAGTGTCTTCTCTTGGGTCTCGGTGTTATATTGTTTTCTCTCTGTAGTGTTACGGTCTCTGTTTTCTCTTTCGACGGGGGTCTTCTGTCTCTCTCCCTTTCTCTCTCTCTTTCTCTGTTTCTTTGTTTTTTTCTCTTTCTTCTAATTTCATGACCTCTTTGGATTTTTTTTTTTTTTTTTTTTTTTTAGGATTTTTTTTCTTTTTTTTTTCTTTTTTTTTTTTTTTTTTTTTTTTTTTTCCTCTATTTTTTTTTTTTTTTTTGTACTTTTGCTTCTTCTCCTTTTACTTTTCCGTTAGTTTTTTTTTTTAAAAAGCCCAGGACAGAAAAGCCTGTTTTGTTTTTTGTAGGGCACTGGCATTTTACTTGCTGCTGGTTGTGTTTGTACTTTGGTGACCGCCCGCTTGGTTGACCCTCGCTCACAGCATGCTTGGCCAGTCCCAGGGCGGGCCAGCAGCAGGGCGCACATGCCGTCCGTCTGGAATCGACCGCCCAACCCTATCCGTCCTTTTTCGCGAAAAAAACAAAGACTGGTGATGGTGGAGCGCTTGTTGTAGTGAGCCAGTCGGGAGGCTTCAGCGGCGATCCTCTCGAAGATGTCGTTCACGAAGCTGTTCATGATCGACATGGCCTTGCTGGAGATGCCAGAGTCAGGGTGCACCTGCTTTAGCACCTGTAGATTTAGATGGCATAGCTTTCCTTTCCTCTTTCCTCTGCGCTTTCTTTCGACCTTTGGGTTTTTTTTTGCGAACGGCTTGGCTTTTCCGGCTTTTTGGCGCCCTTTGAACTCCTTTGGGTGGCAGGGTCTCAATCACGTGTTGAACGCTTTCAATACGATAAACTAGAGCTCTCTGTCGATTGTTGACGTGTGGTTGAAGTTGGACTCAAAAAACGGAACTTTTGGTTTGTGTTGGCTGCCTTGCTTCCTGGTGGTAGAAATAGGATCAAGATGATTGGCTGTAACAGTCAACAGTTTAACATTAGAGTTTTGCATAAAAGCTTAGACAGTGTGCAGTCAGGCATAATAAATGCTCGCTTCGCATCAGTGTTCGTCTTAGAAAATTGTTCTCTCTCCAACCATACTCTCTCTCGATCATGTCTGGACGTGGACAAAGGTGGCAAAGTCAAGGGCAAGAGCAAGTCCCGCTTCATCCCGCGCCTGGACTCCAGTTCCCCGTGGGTCGATCCACAGACTTCCCGTAAAGGCCAATATGCTGAACGTGTAGGTGCGGGCGCCTCCTGTTTACCCTGGCGCTGTTGCTGGAGTACGCTGGCCGCTCGAGGTGCTGGAGTTTGGAGGCAGCTGCCGGACAACAATAAGACCAGAATTCATCCCTCGCCACCTGCAGCTGGCCATACCGTAATGACGAGGAGCTCAACAGCTGCTGTCCCTGGGGTCACCAGGATCGCCCAGGGAGCGCGTGCTGCGCCAACATCCAGGCCACGATGCTGCTGCCCAACGAAAATCCGCAGGCCAAGACTCTCCAGCGGAAAGGCTTGAGAAGCCGTCCTTGCCAGCTAGCCCCTTCTAATCCCATTTAAGGTCCTTTTCAGGACCCACCACACATATTCCTAAGTGGGACAACCGTCATCGTCAGTTGCATAGCCTTAGTGTGTGTATGCCATCCTCAAATAAACCACACAATTTCCTTAACATTTCCATGAAGCTTTCATTGTTTACATAAACCAGCTAAGTGGTTTCATGTTTGTTTTCAATGCTTGTTGTTCAAGACGGTAATGCAACTATCACAATTACACAATCAATGGCAGTGCCGTCATTATTAAACGCCCATTAGCCATCAATGACAGTGCAGTCATTATTACACGCATATTGGGCCTCTGAAGAGGCCAGCAGGTCTAGATGCTGACCACGTACATATCATTGTAAAAAAAGGTAACGCATAGCATGCTTGTTTGCCTATTGTATATATTTCGCACTATAGCAAAAACAAATTGACATTTAAAACCCCATTTTTGGTCATCAGTGGTGTGTGTGTGTGCGTGTGCGCGGGGGGGGGGCGGGGGGTGGGGGCAACAGATTAGTGATTTGTTCTAACTTTAACCCTTTTGTCGCCTCTTGCACCACAATGCTTGAGGCACCCATGTCACTGAAAGGCAATCAATGATAGGGTCTGTTATCTGATGTTCTTAATGTTGGGAGGTAAGGAATAGGCCCTATTTTATGGACGTCGCAAAGGAATCCAAATAATTGGCAGATGAAATCTTTTTCTCTACCCAGATGAAATCTTTTCTCTACCCAGCAGTTTAATGGAGAGTTTGGGCTGAAAATGGCTGGCGTTGAAAGGGTTTTAAGCAAGATATTTTCAGGATACTGACAAGTTAAAAACGGAGCTATCTTGTCAGAGGTTGTGCACTCTTTGGTACTTTTCTGGTAGCAAAACTAAATTAGAACGAATCTTGGGTTCGTTCTAAATTTGACCTTTTTTGGGTGTAGGAGCAAGAAGATAACGAACGTAGCTACTCACTGCTTGGGATGAACAAGGTTTTCTCTTCTCTTCTCCTTAGATCTTTCTGTCAGCGTTTGAACTATTGACTCACTCATCATCAGTTCTGACTTCACACCTCCTTTGGTCTATCTGGGGCTGTTCTTTCCGGTTTTCTTTTCATTCCTACCTCTCTGATGCGTGCACACAGACAGTTGTTGTCAATGTTCGCCATCTCTCTTCCAAAAGGTCTTCGTTCGTGTGCCCCAAGTTCGTCTTAGGCCCTATCCTTTTCTGTTTCTTGTATAACCCAACCTCCTCTCCGACCCATCATCAACCATCATTCTCTTCAAAATCATAGCTTTTCTGATGATATCAGCTGTACATTTCTGCCCACCGGAGTCAGTTAGATCAAATTATTTATTCTTCTAAGTTGTGCATTTCTGCTGTTAAACATGGATGTTCTATAAGCCAACTGAACTAAATGCTTACAAAGACAGATGTTCTTGTAGCCTTTAACCATCACAATTAAAACTCAGTTCGCCCATGTTTTATCCACATTGATGTCACTGAGGCTCAAGATATCAGCATCGTCCGCAATTCTAGGTTCACTTTGGCCCAAACCCTTTCTTTCAAAACAGCATGTTTCCAATGTTTGCAGTCCTTACTATCTAGAACTCGGAATTAAAGTTCAATCCGCCGTTTCCTCTCTCAATAATGCCCCTGAGACTCTAGTATAAGCTTTTTGGTCTGTCTCGCCTTGATACTGTCTCACTTCTTGCTGGCTGTCGATCCCTCTTATTCTAAGCTCCAATGCCTGCCCGTCTCATTTCTCGCTCCCCTAGGTCGATCATATCTCCTCTGGTTTCTTCGTTCCCTACATTGGCTCCCAGTTTTTCAATCACGTTCGTCTTCTGAGTTCTCGTCTCCTTTCCCTTCCCTCCACCCGTCTCAAATCTGCTTGACACGTTACTTTGGGAATGTCAAGCACCATCTCTTTGGAATTATCTGCTTCGCCTCTCCGACACAACTCGTCTCCTCCTTCAAACTTCTCTTGTCTCAAACCCATCTTTTCCTGCTGCAACCCTAATATTTGATCATGTGTCTATCGTTGTGTGCACGTGAGGGACGATAGAATAAGAGGTTTGTGCATGTTTTTGTGGTGTGTGGTGTGTGTGTCATAGTCCATTCCAGTCCAATCAAAGGATCTTTATGACGATAAAAGAGTAAGCTTGATAAGCTTTTATTACGTCCTGTGGTGTGTGTGTGTTGTTTTGGTGTGTGGTGTTTGGTGTGTGTGTGTGTGGTGTGTGTGTGTGTGTGTGTGTGTTGTGTGTTTGTGTGTGTGGTGTGTGTGGTGTTTGTGTGTGTGTGTGTGTGTGGATGTGTGTGTGGGTGTGTGTGTGGTGTGTGTGGTTGTGTAGTGTGTGAGCAGCATAGAGCATACATGTTGCTTGGTGTGTCTTGGTTTTGTGGGTTATGTGTGCACGCATGTGTATGTTTGTGTCTGTATGCATGTGGTGTATCTGTCTACGTGAGTTTATTTGTATGTGGTTATCTCTCGTTTGTGTTGTGTGTTGGTGTATGGGTCAGTCCCCATGCACTCAGTTGCTATGGCTTACTGAATGAAAATGAATAATGAGTCAGTGTTGATAATTGGTGAGAGTGCGCGTGTACGTGTGTGTGTGTGTGTGTGTGTTGTTTTTGCGTGTGCGTGTGCGTGCGTCGTGCGTTGTGTTGTGGTGTGTGTGTTGTTTGTGTGTGTGTGTGTGTGTGTGAGAGAGAGAGAGAGAGAGAGGGAGAGAGATAGAGAGAGAGGAGAGAGAGAGAGAGAGAGAGAGTTGCATTGTATATGCTTGTGCTGGTTTGTGTTAGTCTTAAATGCTATTTTTGTTGATGAATAATTGATTGTAAGCGCTTTGGGCTCAGTTTTGGGAAAGCGCTATATAAATGTACTACTATTATTATTATTATTATTATTATTATTATTCTTATTATTATGTTATTCTCATTACGGCACCTCATAGCTATTTCATCCAGTTTTCGTCCAGCATGCTAGTTTTTACATATTTTCTGTCATTTCTTCTCTAAAACCACACCACGTGTTTAAAAGACAACCCAAACGTGACACTTTTTCCCATTGGAGGCCGGCTTTGGCTTTTATATACCGCCATTCTTCCAAAAATGTATCATTCTACTTTCGAAATCAAAGGTAACAACATAAAAATGGTCTGGCAGAGGTAAAGGAGGAAAGTCTGGGAAAGGGTGGCGCTAAGCGTACCCGAAGGTGCTTTCGTGACAATATCCAGTATCACCAAGCCCGCATATCCGTCGTCTGGCCGTCGTGTGGAGTCAAGCGCATCTCGGGGCCTCATCTACGAGGCGACCCGTTGGCGTACCAAGGTGTTTCCTTGGAGAACGTGATCCGTGATGCTGTCACCTACACCGAGCACCGCCAAAGGAGCACCGTGACCGCCATGGACGTGGTGTACGCCCTCATAACGCCAGGGCCGCACCCTCCTACCGGCTTGGATGTTAGGGGGCCCCGAACCTCGCCTCGTCTTAAGAGATCACAACAACTCGAAAAGCCCTTTTCATGGCTACAGCATTTTCCCAAGTGGGTCACCATGTCTGTTGGCAATAGTTGTTTACATGTTAGTCTTAGTGTCAACCATGGAAGATTGCTACAGAGTGATTTAAGCGTCCATTCTGTTTTTGCTCATAAGAGAGAGAGTGGTAAAACGCCCATTCTACCAGGGTAAGAAGCCCATGCCAATTAACTCACGAAATAAACACCTTTAAGTTACATTTACATGACTTTAAAATACCTCATTGAAATTTCATGATGTGGTCAACAAGATGAGTTTTTGAATATTTATTGACCTTTTTTTTTCGTTTATCATTTTCTGTACTTGGAAAAAGTGAAATAATCTTTTATATTTTTACAAAGCTTATTCTATGGGCTTTTGAACTATACTTTTCTTTTTCAGCAACACTTTGATTGTCAGCTTTGAATAGAAGTCAAAATGTTTAGTTCGCACACTGCTTCATGCACTCACAACCGATTTCATCTTTTATTGTCAAATGTTTAAATACACAAATTGTTTCTTTATCCTCGAATGATTCCTTAGCACAGAGGTAGAATGCGTGTTTCGTAGGGTCCGTCTAGTTATGTCGCAGCTACGAGTTCGATACTGGGCAAGGTCAATTTTTTTTTATTTCTTAGTTTTGTTAGTGTGCATTCCTTTTTCAGTTCGCGCACGTATGCGCATTTGTTTTTTTTTTCGTAATTATACGTATAGTAAGGAGAGATGCAACTGCTAGATTGTGCCCCCCCCCCCCCCCCCAAATCCGTTCCTGTTTTTGTATTCTAAGTATCTTGAACTGAAGCAGACTATAGTTTAGTCTACTTTGGCAAGATCTAATATGCTTAATGGTCTCTGTCTGTCTGTCTGTCTGGCTTGACACTGATTTGTTTTTTTCTGTTTTCTGTACCCCTACCTCTCACTCTATGTCCCTGTCTGTCAACCTGTCTGTCTCTATGTTCCTGCCTGTCTGTCTCTATGTCCCTCTCTGTCTCTGTCTGTCCCTATCTGTCACTTTCAGTCTGTCTCTGGTTTTGACACTGAATTGATTTATCTGTTCCCTGTCTCCCAACCCCTGACACTATGCCCCTCTTTGTCTGTTTGTCTGTTTGTCTGTCGGTCTGTCTGTCTCTCCCTGTCTCTCTGTGAGTCTCAGAAAATTGTGTGTATCAACGCATTGCCTAGACAACTAATTTGGGAGTGTGACTCAGCGAGGAGGGTATGCCTGTCTGTACTGCCTCGCTTCCGCTCGGTCTCCCTCATTCAGCCTGCGTATCTCCGTGATGTGTGTGGTCGATATTGTGTGTGGTGTTGGGTGTGTGTGTGTGTGTTTGTTTTTTCTGTGTGTGTGTGTGTGCGTGGTGTGTGGGTGTGTGTGTCATAGTGTGTGGTGTGTGTGTGGTGGATGTGGCGAACTGTTTCTGTATTTGTGTGTGTTGTGTGTGTGTGTGGTGTATGTGTGTGGTGTATGTGTGTGTATGTGGTGTGTGTGTGTGTGTGTGTGACTCGGTGTGTGTGTGTATGTATGAGTTGTGTGCGCGTTGAGAGAGACACTGAGAAACAGACAGAGTCGTCTAATGGGTGCCTCAGGAGCTTTTGCCTCAGGAACCAACAGCTTCATCAAATCATTCCTGCCTTCCGCTGTCCGCTGCCACAACGCTGATGTCAACCGATGACTGCCTGCATGTGCACAGTGAAATAGCCCACTCCATATCATATATATGGTGTGTGGTGATACTAGAACAAACAACGAACTAAGGCGTTATCTGGATATTCAGTCTCACTACGCTCACTTCTATGTCTCTCTCTGCTGATCTGTGCTCTATGTCCCTCCGTCTATCTGGTGCTTCTATGTCCATTCTCTGTCTGTCTGAATCAATGATAAATGAGTTGGTCTTTCTGTTTCTGTCCATCTATGCCCCTATGGATATGTTCTCTAGGATAACCATCGTCTGTCTGTCTTTTACGTCCTGCTCTGTCTGTCTGTCTATCTGTCTGTCTCTATGTGTCCCTATCTGTCACTGTCAGTCTGTCTTTGGTTTGACACTGAATTGATTTCTCTGTTCCCTGTCTCCCAACCTCTGACTCTATGTCCCTCTCTGTCTCTGTCTATCTGTCTCTATATGTCCCTAGCTGTCACTGTCAGTCTGTCTTTGGTTCTGACACTGAATTGATTTCTCTGTTCCCTGTCTCCCAGCCTCTGACTATGCCCCTCTCTGTCTTTGTCTGTATGTGTGACGGTCTGTCTGTCTCTTCCTGCTTGCCTGTCTGTCTCCCTCTTCGAGTGTGTGTGGTGTGTGTGTGTGTGTGTGTGTGTGTGTGTGTGTGTGCGTGCGTGCTTTTGCGGTGTGCGCGATGTGTGTGAACGAGTTTGCGATAGAGGACCACTGATAAACACCCACACCACACACTACACACACAAAACCACACACGCACACAACACACACACAACACACACACACACAGAGAGAGAGAGAGAATGCGTTTTTCTCGACCACGCTCCCTTTAATAAGGACTTTAGAAGGACTTCTACGATTCATAATTGATATTCATAAGTTCTCACGAACTATATCGATGCGACTATAGGCCATGATCTTTTATTTAGGAAAATAATTTTGCCGACATATATGATACAGAGAGAGTAAAAACGGTGAAATACACCCCAAATACTGTCAGCCCACGTTGCTTAACTTCCAGTGATCGGATGGGAACCAGTGTTTTCACGTGGTTATGGCTCGTTTGGCGAACAGAACCAAAACGCAAACGGAAACCTGAATGATTGAAGCCAAAGGTGAATATCTTTCTTCTTTTTTTACAGGGAACTGTGTGCACAATCCGTGTCCGCAAAATGTTATAACTGAAAGACAGCGCTTCTGAGACTATCGTTGATTGTTTGGAAAGCCCGCCAAGGTAAGCGTGGTATTAAATGTTGGAAATCGGAACCATCTGAGCTTCATTCGTCTCTGTTCTCGCCGTCTTCACAGCCTAGAAGACAGCGTTCTCTACAACTCTACAACTCTACAATCTCCTTATCATGGCTCGTACCAAGCAAACCGATCGCAAGTCTACTGGAGGGAAGCTCCCGCAAACAGCTGGCTACCAAGGCGGCCAGGAAGAGCGCGCCTGCCACAGGCGGAGTGAAAGCCCCACCGGCTACAGCCCGGCACCGTGGCCCTGCGTGAGATCCGTCGCTACCAGAAGAGCACCGAGTCTGTTGATCCGCAAGCTACCCTTCCCAGCGCCTGGTCGCGAGATCGCCCAGGACTTCAAACGGACCTGCGTTTCCAGAGCTCAGCGTCTGGCCCTGCAGGAATCCAGCGAGGCCTACCTGGTGGTCCCTGTTCGAACACCAACCTTTGGTGCCATCCACGCCAGCGTGTGACCATCATGCCCAAGGACTCAGCTGGCACGCCGTATCACGGGCGAGCGCCGCTTAAGCTCTTAGCTTTGAGCCTAGCTCCTTAGACAACCCCCTACTTTCGGCTCTTTTCAGGACCACCCGATTCCCGAGTGGGTCACTACTCGTTTGCATGGGTTACTGTTTACTACATCGCAAGTACAATGTGAATATTAGCCTAACCTGCAACAAGTGCCATATACTATAATTCCGATTTATTTTTTTGATTGTTTGAAGCAAAACTAAGTTTTCTGCAATGCGAGTGAGTCAAACGAATGGCGACTCATTCAAGTGGCACCCGACGGTGAGATTTTGCAAGAACACTCAGATCACAGGAAACACCATTTACAGAGATTGCAACACTCACTTTTGCTCTTTTTTGTAGAAGTGAAATTCGGTGTTCTTCCTTGGGCGGACCTACCAAATTGATTGTTTCAGTGAAGACTAACACCCGTGCTTGCTCTTATTCTAATGTCTGCCTGAGTTTAGCCAATCGTTTGCACAAAAATGTCCACATACAAAGCCTTTTTCCATTTTTGTAATATGTTTTTATATAAGTTTACAAAGCAGTGTCATTCACACTAAGAAAATAGCTCTGTTTCTTGTTTTTACTGCACTGCAAATTGAAAAACGCTATCACCCACTTTTATTAGTGGCCTCCACGCCACCCCATCCAAAATGGTTTTCTAACTCCTCCAGGAGGACCGCCGTTTTTAGGGTTTGATTTCTAGAAACCAGAGCAAAATGATGTTCCAATCCTTGAAAGACTGTCCTTTTCTGGTGACCTCGACGTGTTTCTTGCAAAAACTCATCCGTCAGGTATCCTTTAATGCGGGTGACGGTTTCATTTTTCACGTTGCTTGAAGTAAACCAATTTTGTTTCTAACTTTGTGATACGTGAGGTGGTCTGGCTACTTTGTAATTTGATTCTTGAACAAACAATTGCTGTATCCAAAACCATACAACAATAATTAGGCTATTCGTTTTTGGTGGGGGGGGTAAATGGATCTCCGTTTTTTGTGTGCAATTGGCGTGTTGCCCCGTAAAAACATCTAAAGGATTACTTTGATTTGTCTTAATTCGGGTAGTCAAATGAACGCGCATGCGCGCGTGCGCAGCGCACTAGCACGCACGCACACGCACACCGTACCTTCACCGCACACGCACGCACACCGACACCGCACACGCACACCAGAACACACACACACACACACTTACCGCCCACAGCGAGTGAGAGATGAGAATGAGGCAACTAGGATATTAAAACTGCTGGGATAAAGACTCATAAAAGACCCAGAGGAGTACTATTATACAGATGGACACGAAGTGCACATAAACTTGACAACGTGCAGCTTCCTTCGCAAAGAAAAGGAATGACACAATGCAGCACAGCTGACCGACAGCAACACTGGTCAGTCCGTTATCAACCCTGGCTAATAAATAACACTAGGTGTCAGCCCACATTCAACAGATAATGATGCCGTCCACAATGGTCCAGTCCGTTATCCAAGACTGGCTGAGGATCCATCGTTGATTGGCGGGTCAAGGTTAGGGAAGACGGAGGTGGGGAGAGGAGTGTGTAGAGATGGGTGTGGGAACAGTTTAACTCAAAGTAGAAATTCCATTTTGAACGCTCTTATGCATACTGATCAATCAGAACAGATAAATCCATAGTATCTAAAAGGTCTTGGGATTTTATTCTAGATTTTTTTTATAGAAAAACAGATTTGACATGTGGATGCAAGATGATGGTATATGTCACATAAATTGCAGTTGTCTTGTTCGTAGAGTTGTCAGGAATCCGATTTATTTAAACAAGCAATAATGCGTGTGCAGTTTGGTTAATCATACTATGACTTAACGTCAATATAAATGAATGAGAATCGTGACCCACCTTGGAAATGGGTGGCCCTGAAATGGCCTAGATTTGAAAGCAAGCAAGCAAGCCTGGTTTTTTTTCAGCTCAGCTTTACTTGCTGCGGTGTACTTTGACACGGCCTTGGTCCCCCTCGCTCACGGCGTGCTTGGCCAGCTCGCCAGGCAGCAGCAGCGCACAGCGTCTGGATCTGCGCGGCCTGGTGATGGTGGAGCGCTTGTTTGTAATGGGCCATATCGGGGCTTCGGCGGCGTATCTTTCGAGAGGTCGTTCACGGAAGCTGTCATGAGACATGGCTTGCTGCTGATACCAGTGTCATGGGTGCACGCTGCTTTAAGCACCTTGTAGATAGTAGATGTCCATAGCTTTCCTTCCTCTTCTCTTGCGCTTCTTTTCGCCTGTGCGAACGGCCTGGCTTTTTCCGCCTTTTTTGGCGCCCTTTAACTCACTTTGGGTGGAATGGTCTTCACGGTTGCCCGCTTTCAATAACAGATAACTAGAGCTCTCTGTCGATTGACGTTGTGTGAAGTGGACTCAGAAAACGGAACTTTTGGTTTGTGTTGCTGGGCCTTGCTTCCCTGGTGGTAGAAATAGAGCAAGATGATTGGCTGACTACCAGTCAACAGTTTTTTTTTGTTTGTTTTTTAACATTAGAGTTGCATAAAAAAGGCTGAGACAGCTGTGCAGTCAGGCTAAATGCTCGCTTCGCATCAAGGTGTTTGCTTCTTAGAAAATTGTTCTCCTCACAACCCACTACTCGCAGAAAGCATCGTCATGTCTGGACGTGGAAAAGGTGGAAGTCAAGGGCAAGAGCAAGTCCCCGCTCATCCCCGGCTGGACTCCAGTTCCCGCGTGGTCGAATCACAGATCTTCTCCGTAAAGGCAACTATGCTGAACGTGTAGGTGGCGGGCGGCTCCTTTTACCTGTCGGCTGTTCTGGGTAACCTGGCCGCGAGGTGCTGGAGTTGGATGCAACGTCTGCCCTGGACAACAAGAAACCAGAATCATCCCTCCGCCACCTGCAGCTGGCCATCCTATGACGAGGAGTCACAAGCTGCTGTACGGGGTCACCATCGCCCAGGGGGCTGCTGCCCCAACATCCAGGCCGTCGCTGCCCAAGAAATCGCAGCCAAGACTTCCAGCGGAAAGTGCTTGAAACCTCCTTGCCCACTCTAGCCCTTAGCTATCCCCATGTAAGGTCCTTTTCAGTGACCACCCACATATCCTAAGTGGGACACGTCATCGTCGTTGCATTAGCCTTAGGGTTGTGTATGCCCATCCAGCAAAAAACAACACCAATTTCTTTATACATTCCAGGAAGCTTTCAATTGTTCATAAACCAGCTAGGGGTTTCATGTTGTTTTCATGCCTTGTGTTCAAGACGGGTAAATGCAACTATCACAATAACACAATCAATGCGTGGCAGTCATTCTTAACACCCCATTAGCCAATCATACAGTGCAGTCATTATTAACACAGCATATTGGCCTCTGAGGATGGCAGCAGGTCTAGATGCTGACCACCGTATATCAATTGTAGGTAACGCTAGTAGCACTCTTGTTTGCTATTGTATATTGTAGAACCTATAGCAAAAAACAACATTTGAAATTTAAACACCATTTTTGTCATCAGTGGTGTGGTGTGTGTGCGTGTGCGCGCGCAACATGAGTGTTTGTCTAACTTTACACCTTTTTTTGGTCGCCTCTTGGCACCAAAATGATGAGCACGCCATGTCACTGAAAGGATCACATGAGGGTCTGTTATCTGATTGTTCTTAATGTTGCTGTAGAGAATAGGCCCCTATTTTATGGACGTCGCAAGGAATCCAAATAATTGCATGATGAAATCTTTCTCTCCCAGATGAAATCTTTTTCTCTACACGCAGTAGGTTTAATGGAAGTTTGGGCTGAAAATGGCTTGCGTTGAAAGGGTTTTAAGCACGATATTTCAGGCTACTGACAAGGTAAAAAAACGGAGCTATCTTGTCAGAGGTTTGCACTCTTTGGTAGCTTTCTTGGTAGCGAAACAATTAGAACGAATCTTGGTTCGTTTCTAAATTTGACCTTTTTGGGTGTCAAGTGACAAGAAGATAACGAACGATCTACTCACTGCCTTGGATGAAAACAAGGTTTCTTCTCTCTTTCTCCTTGATCGTTCTGCAGCGGTTTGATAACTAAATTGACCACTCTATCCTCAGTTCTCGACTCACCCCTCCTTTGGTCTATCTGGGGCTGTTCTTTTCCGGTTTTTCTTCCTACTCTCTGATCGCACACAACAGTTGTTGTCAATTGTTCTCCATCTCTTTCCCAAAGGTTCCTTCAGTCGGTGTGACCCCAAGGTTCAGTCTTAGGCCCTTCCTTTCTGTTCTTTATACCCAACCTCTCTCCAACAATCATCCAGCATTCTCTTCAAAATCTAGCTTTTCTATGATAATCAGCTGTACATTTCTGCCCACCTGAGTCAATTAGATCAAATTGATTTATTCTTCTAAGTGGTGCATTTCTGCTGTTAAAACTGGAATGTTCTATAACAAAACTGTACCTAAATGCTTAAGACAGATGATTCTTGTAGCTTTAACCACGAACAATTAAAACTCAGGTTCTCCCAGGGTTTTTTCTCCCATTGATGCACTGAGATCAAGCTATCAGCATCTGTCCGCAATCTAGGTGTCCTTTGGCCCAAACCCCTTCTTTCAAACAGCAGTTTCCAATGTTTTCAGTCTTACTATCAAACTTCGAAGAATTAGTTTCAATCCGCCGTTTTCCTCTCTCATAATGCCCTGAAGACTCTAGTATAAGCTTTTGTTCTGGTCTCGCTGACTACTGTAACTCACTTCTTGCTGCTGCCCATCAACTCTCATCTCTAGCTCAATGCCTGCCCGTCTCATTTCTCGCCTCCCGTTGAAGTTGATATTAGGTACGATCATATCACTCTGTTCTTTCGTTCCCTACATTGCTCCCGTTCATCACGTTCGTCTTCTGATTCTCTTCTCCTTCCTTCACTCCACGCCATCTCAAATCTGCGGCGCAACGTTCTTTTTCCTTCAAGCACCATCTCTTGGAATTATCTGCCTTCGCCTCTTCCGACCAACTCAGTCTCCTCATTCAAACCTTCTCTTAAACCATCTTTTTTCCTCTGCACCCTAATAATTTGATCAGTTGTCTATCGTTGTGTGCACGTGAGGAAGATAGGAATAGAGTTTGTGCAGTGTTTGTGGTGTGTGTGGTGTGTGTCAATCAAGAGTCAAGTCAAGTCAAAATTAATCTTTATTGACGATAAAGAGTAATCTTGATAAAGCTTTTTTTACGTCCTGGTGTTGTGGTGTGTTTTTGTGTGTGTGTGTGTGTGTGTGTGTGTGGTGTGTGTGTGTTTGTGGTGTGTGTGTGTGTTTGTGTGTTGTGTGTGTGTGTGTGTGTGTGTGTGTGTGTGTTGTGTATGTGTGTGAGCATGCTATGAGCATACATGTTGGTTGTGTTGTCTTGGTTTTTGGGTTATGTGTGCACGCATGTGTATGTGTGTGTCTGTATGCATGTGGGTGTAATCTGTCTACGTGAGTGTATTTGTATGTGTATCCTCTACCGTTTGTGTATGTGTGTTGGTGTATGGGTTGCAGTCCATGCAACTCAGTTTGCTATGTCTTACTGATGAAAGATGAATAATGAAAGTTCAAGTTGTTTGTTTTTTTGATAAATGTGAAGTGCGCGTGTACGTGTGTGTGTGTGTGTGTGTGTTTGGTGTGTGCGTGTGGCGTGCGTGCGCGTGTGTGTGTGTGTGTGTGTGTGTGTGTGTGTGTGTTGTGTGTGTGTGTGTGTTGTGTGTGTGTGTGTTTGTGAAGAGGAGAGAGAGAGAGAGAGAGAGAGCCGAGAGAGAGAGAGAGAGAGAGAGAGAGAGTTTGCATTGTATATGCGTTGTTGCTGTTTGTGTTATCCCTTAAATGCGATTTTTGTTGATGAATAATTGATGTTAAAGCGCTTTGGCTCATTTTTGGGAAAGCGCTATATAAATGTTATTAATTATTATTATTTTATTATTATTATTATTTATTATTATCGATTATATCATTACGGAACGCCTCATAGCATATTTCATCGTTTTCGTCCAGCATACTAAGTTTTTACAATATTTTATGTCATTTACTTCTACTAAACCACGTGTTTAAAGACAACCCAACCGTGACACTTTTTCCTCATTGGGGGCCGGCTTTGCTTTTTATATACCGCCATTCTTCAAAAATGTATCATTCTACTTGCAGAAATCAAAGTAACAACATCAAAAATGTCTGGCAGAGGTAAAGGAGGAAAAGGTCTGGGAAAGGGGGGCGCTAAGCGTCACCGAAAGGTGCTTCGTGACAATATCCAGGGTATCACCAAGCCCGCTATCCGTCGTCTGGCACGTCGTGGTGGAGTCAAGCGCATCTCGGGGCTCATCTACGAGGAGACCCGTGGCGTACTCAAGGTGTTCTTGGAGAACGTGATCCGTGATGCTGTCACCTACACCG